>CAUYMX010073549.1:0-13549 GCA_963573855.1 Lepilemur septentrionalis | reverse complement strand
CACAGCAACCTCAAACTCCTGGGCTCAAGCGATCCTTCTGCCTCAGCCTCCCGAGTAGCTGGGACTACAGGCATGTGCCACCATGCCTGGCTAATTTTTTCTATATATTTTTAGTTGGCCAATTAATTTCTTTCTATTTTTTTAGTAGAGACGGGGTCTTGCTCTTGCTCAGGCTGGTTTCGAACTCCTGACCTTGAGTGATCCTCCTGTCTCTGTCTCCCAGAGTGCTAGGATTACAGGCGTGAGCCACTGCGCCCGGCCTCATTCAGTTACATTTTTAGGGCACCTATTATGTCAGATATTGTTCTGAGCACTGAGGCACTTTACAGTGTGACGAGAACAGCAATCACCTTCAGGAAATTTATGTCCTAATGAGGGATAGGAAAAGGGAAAGAGAAAGATATCAAACAAATAAAATACATAGCATGTAAAATGGTCATACGTTCTCTGCAGGAAAATCAAGAAAGGGAGTAGAACACGGAGTGTGAGGGGTATCAAAAAGGTCATACTGATCAATGCCATTTCAAAATGGGATATCCGTTTTCTAAAAATTTCATAATCCCCCAAATTTTCAAATCCACAAAGAAGTGTTTTAAAAAAATACTTTTATATCTGTACAGATACTTGTTTGGGCTACTTGGCAAACAATATAATAAAAAGTGAAGATGATAAATGCCCAAAGAAAAGTTGTTTCTCATGTGTCATGATGCCAGAACATTTTAGTCTTTTTAAGTGGATTTACTCAAAAGTGAAAATGTCAATTTCTGTCAGTTCTTTTGAATAATTATTGCTTTATTTACATTTCTGTCTTTAATATTCAGGAAGCCATTTCTCTGCAGTGTAATAATTAAGGGATCTCAGTGCATGTGCTTATAAAATAATGTAAGTGTAACTACAATGAGGGAAGATTTAAAATATCAAAGAGAAGCTGGGACTTGAAGAGGGATGTCAGCTATCTCCTGACATCAGAAGAGCTGTCCTACAATATATGGAACACTCTTATGCTAAAATAAGTTAAGAGTGATTCAGACAGAGAAAGGGCTGCTGCCTTGGGAAGTGCCCCAATCCACCTTTAGTTAGTCTATTTAGGAATAAACTAGAGGACTATCTGATGAAATGTAAGCAAAAAAATCATAATATCATTAAAAGGACTCATACACTGCCTGAATGAAATAAACTCTAGGAAACCTTCCAACTGTGCCTATGATTAGATACTGATGACATTAATACTTAATTTCATCTAGAAAATGTTCTCAAACTAGATTGTGGTTATAGCTGCACAGCTCTATAAATTTACTAAAAACTGTTGAGTTGTATATTTACAGTGAGTTAATTTTATGGTATGTAAATTATACATCAATAAAGCTAGAAAAAAAAAACCAGCAAAGAAGGGGTGGGGAGGTATATCACCATATTGATAACTGGTGAAGTTGGGGGAGGGGGTTCACTATACTATTCCATCACTTTTGTGTATGTTTGAAATTTTAAATTTCACCTAGAAAAACACACCTCTGAGAAATTAAACCAAGACTCTGAAAAGTGCTAGAATTGAAACACGAGGAACTAACTCCAGACACTACACTGTTAACCTTACTACTGCATCTTGGCAGTCCATCCCAGAACAAAGTGGGGTATAAGCAAAATTTGAATACAAACATTTAAAACAGCTTCAGAATAAAAGCTGAACTAAACCATGTCAGTATTTCATTCACTTATTCAACATTTACTGAGTGCAGAATATACTTGGCATTATGAAGAATGAAAACCAGAAGACAGGAGATTACAAATGGAAAGGGAAAAATAAAATCCAACAACAAACCAAGTTAAGAACTCTATCATTACCCAGTAATTCCACTCCTAGGTACATAACCAAGAGAAATGAAAACATATATCCACATAAAATCTTGTATGCAAATGTTCATAGCAGCATTATTCCTAAGGGCCAAAAAATAGAAATAACCTAAACAGCCTTCAACTGATGAATGGATAAACAAAATGCGGTATATCCATACAATGGAACATTATTTAGCAATAAAAAGTAAAGTATGATTATGTGTACAACACGGATGAGCCTTGAAAACATGCTAAGTAAAAGAAGCCAGTCACAAATGACCTCACATATCATACGAAATGTCTGCATTAGGCAAATCCATAGAGACAGAAAGTAGATTAGTAGTTGCCTAGGCCTGGAGAGCTGGGGAAAAAAGAGAATGACTGATAATGGGTAGAGGGTTTCTTCTAGGGTAATGAAATACTGTAAAATTGATTGAGGTATTGGTTGTACAACTCTACAAATATACTACAAACCATTGAACTGTATACTGTAAATTGGTGAAGTGTATGGTATGTACATTATATCTCAATAAAGTTGTCAAAAAAAAATCTAAAACAAAAAGGACTATATCAGGTAGAACAAAGAATAACGAATAGGAGGGAGACAGGCACATGTCCCCCAAGCAAGACTGAACCCCTGAGAAAGGAATGCATTTTGCTCACTTTTGCAGGCCCAGAGCCTACTACCTCAGAGATATGCAAACATTTGTTGAGTAAACAGAACTAGAGGCTTTCATTGACTTTGTCACTTGATTAAAACAAAGTAGATTGAACAGAGGATATATTTTTCTGCACACCTGTACTGAGAACATTACCAACAGCTGGCGGAGTTGAGCTAATGGAAAGTCCAGACAGACTCTGTTCAAGCCCTGTAGTTCCTGGTGGTGACAAAGATGGGGGATTAACTGAGGACAGCTGGACCTTCCAAAAAAAAAAAAAAAGAAAGAAAGAAAATTACTTAAGTTTATTTAAAAGAAAAATAAATACTGGCTCTCACTTGCCCTACAGATACATATTTGGATCATACACGAGCTCTCAAAAGTTTCATCTGGCATTTCCTTCTGCTTTCAGACATTCCTCCCTAATTTTGATACATGCCAGGGACCACGCACTTGTAAACATCTCTCCATCCTGTCACTTGCAGTCTCTGGACACATGGCTTCTACTCCCAGCCACAGACACTGTTCTAGCTACTTCCATACTAGGAGAGATTCTACTCTCCCCTCTTTCCTAGTCACCCAGAAATCCTTTTATTCATCCCTTTTTTTTTCCCAATGAGACAGGGTCTCACTATATTGCCCAGGCTGGTCTTGAACTGCTGGCTTCAAGTGATCTCCTGCCTTGGCCTCCCAAAATGCTGGGATTACAGGCATGAGCCACTGCATCCAGCTGGTGTTTGGTTTTTTTATTTAGTTGTGCAGACAACAGTTGACTGTCCTAGATGTCTTCGTAAGGAACATTTAAAAACTGCTCAAATATCTCTTATTCCTTAGAAAGTCTCTTGCAATAGCCCCTTCACTGCCCCCTCATCACCCCCACACACGCAGCTCTCCTTGCTTTCTCAGTCAAGTTGCCTGAAATAGGAAGTGCCAGCTGGCATCACCTTAACACCCATCATTCACTCTGGTCTCTGTAACTTGGTATTTTAACACTATCAAGTCTCCAAAATCGCTCTTATCCAGGACATGTTTTTTCATTCCTTTCACTTGATTTCTCTGCAGTACCTGACATGGCTAACTATGCCCTTTTCCTGGAAGCTTTGTTTTCTTCTGGACTTCTCCTGTGCTTCCCTTGCTGGATCCACTTTCTCTGCCCATCCAGATTTTCAAGATTCTGACTCTGGTCCTCTGATCCACTCAGACCTAATCCTTCCACAGTTTTATCAACACCCACTGGGTTAAATTATCCTCTTTCCTGATGATCCCTACATCTGCATCTCCAGCCCTATCCTCTGTCCTAAAGCCCAGACTTATATATCTAGCCTCCATCTGGATATCACACAGTGACCTCAAATTCAGCATTATCAATACTTAACTCATCATCTGCCCTATCTCCATTAGTGTCACTACCACATACATCAACACACTTGACTTGTTTTGGTGAAAACTATAAGATACAATCAGGTAGTGAAGTTATCTTACCTCTGTAAACCCATCTTTAAGAGGAGTAATAGGTGTCATTTGTCCTGGAAGAGAAATTTTCTTTCCTTCTTCAAATGGGCGTGTAGGTATTCGATGCAAATAACCATATCCAATGCCACATCCTAAGCTATAAAAACATTTTTGTCTTAAAGTTGTTATCAATCACGACTTAACATTTCTTTGAGGTTTTCAAATATAAAAACAAATTTCCATTCTTTTAAATAATGCTATCTTAATCTTATCAGAGGTCTCTCTGACCACCCCATATAAAATAGCACCCTTCCTTCTACCACGAACGCTCACTCCTTTATTTATCACATCCATCATATTGTATATTTATTTATTATTTGTCTCCCCCAATAAAATGTTAAGGTCTTTAAGGGCAGAGACCTTGTTTATCACTGATAGTTCCTGGCACATGGGAGACACTTGATAATTATTAAAGAATGAATGACACGCATATAGCCTTTCCACTGAAGAGCTCTACGCATGCCTGTGTGATGACGTCATTTATACAACCCACAGTTCTCGTTCAGAACCTGACATAAATCAGTCGTATTATGTTTAATCCAGGTGTTTTCTATCTCATCCTGTCACTGTCGCTGGAGGCATTTTTCTAGTAAGATGCAATCACGTTGCTTCTTTCTACAGTTGGATGGCCTCTCAGCACTCCTTTCTCCTTCCTCCCTTTGGGGAATTACCTCTCTGCTGGTGGGACTGTCAATCAGGGTACTTGCCCTGCCCAAAGCAAGGGAGTGGCGCAGGGCCAAAGACAGGCCAATGAACCTCTCTTGCCCAGGGCTGCAAATCTTGGGAAGGACAGGAAAACCAAAAATGGCTTTATCCTTTCAGCAGAATGCTGATGAAATTGCCAATTAGTTCTTCCTATCTAAATCCTTAAAGGTATTCTGAATGCCCTTTCCATATCTTTAGTTGTTTCTTTGCTTATATGAGCTATTCCATATCAGTAACTATGTATCTGTTTATGATGGTGACAGCTGGTTTTTACTGTTTGGAACTATAAACCCCTACTGATACAGTATCACATTTCCACTGCTCAAAGTATATTCAACTTCCTGACCATGGTATTTAAGGCCTACAATCAGGTTCCAACTATGTTTCCACCATGACATCTTTTATTTCCCAAACTCCTTGACACTTTCCCTTGGCAAGGCATCTATTATCTCCATGGGTACGACCATCACCAAAAGCGGGCAGTGGCCAACTTCAGTTCTTCCTTATCCAAATCTGACTTGCACAATGATGCTTCATCTCACAAAATTACTTGTTCCTTCTTCCCTCACCATCAAAACTGTAATTCTCACTGGACTGGATTTCAGACAGATTTAGAGAAAGGAAGTAAGATTAAATGCAACCTCAAACTCCTGGGCTCAAGCGATCCTCCTGCCTCAGCCTCCCAAGTAGACCTGGCTAATTTTTTTTCCTTCTATTTTTAGGTGCCTGGCTAATTTTTTTCTATTTTTAGTAGAGACGGGGCCTCCATCTTGCTCAGGCTAGTCTGAAACTCCTGACCTCAAGTGATCTTCCCGTCTCCCAGAGTGCTACGATTACAGGTGTGAGCCACCGCATTTGGCCTAGATTAAATAATTTATACCGATTGATGGTAGTTACATTTTAAAACAAGGTGCTTATTAATCAAAATAACTAAATGGTGGTACAGAAGGCACTATAGGCAACAGCAGGACCCTCTGCAAACTTAAAGACAGCCTAAGAATGAAATTAAGAGAAATATTAAGTAATGAATGACATGTGGTTGGCCTCTGAGGAAGGAATAAAAACAGGCATGGAAATGCCAAAGGCATGACCAGAGGCAGACTCAAGAAAATGTTCTGTATGGGCCTGTCTTAAGCAATGGCTATCAATGGTAATAAACCACATCAAAAGGAAAAATATCTTCCAAAGAAAAGGAATAATTGCCACAAGTCTAGAAAAGAAGGGCTCCAAAAACAAGAATGTAGCAGTATTCAGCATTTGGTGAACATAATTAAAAACAAAAGAATGAGCAATATTCTTTGCTATTGGACTTCACTATCCACAGAATCTCTTCCTTGCACTTTGATTCTATTAAATCACTAAGCGCTCTTGTGGTACTAATCCGACCTGAATATTCTTCTAACTGGAGATGGGGTATTTTTCTACAGTAAACTGATACGGTAGCTTCTTTGCAAATTTAGTTTATGTGAGGCAATCCCTCCAAAATGAATAAATTTTGAATGCCTTGAGAAGATCACATTTCTGGGTATTTATAAACCTGGACAATGAACAACGATAACTTGAGTACTGCCCCAGACAGACCAGATTCTTAGATGACATCCCTATCTTACTTTTCTCAAATTGCAACCAGTTAGAATTCTTGGGGTGAAACACATTCAGCTAAAGAATCTCAAGTAGTGTGAGCAAAGATACTATGAACAAATGGAGGCTTTTCCAGCCTGCAGTAATTAAGTCATCCTTTTCCCAGCATGGGCTGGAACTTTTACAAAACACTCATAAAGTTTCCAAACCCTAGGCTTTTCTATAATTATTGTACATGCTCAATAACTCTTCAAATAAAGAAATGCTGCTACCTCTTTGATCAGTAAAGAAAAGGACCATGGGATATATACCACGTTCCTTAGATACATGCTTTAAAAAAAAATAAATTACTGGTTTTAATAGTCTAGGTTGGCCCTTTCCTTTTTTCAAAATAAAAACAATTAATGTTTATAACATATCTGATGGTAAATTTAAACAGCCAAAACTTAGTCTAAAAAATGACCTTACCTGCCTTCTCCACCCCATGCAGAATTTGGTGTAATAACCACTTCTCGACAGTTATCAGTGTCTGTGTTGTATACATAAAGTTTCAGTGGTTTTGCTTCATGTGTCTCAACAAGGCTGAATAGATCTTCAGACTGCAACAGTATTATAGAAGAAAAACGTTTTTATGTTATTGTACTTTAGAAGAGTTGGTCTCAAACCTGGCTACTATCAGAATCACCTAGGGAACATGTCCAAAAAAAAAAAAGCAAAAAACACAACACAGGAGTTCAAGACCAGCCTGAACAACAGCGAGACCTTGTCTCTACTAAAAATAGAAACAATTAGCCAGGCACGGTGGTGTGCACTTGTAGTCCCAGCTACTCTAGAGGACTGCTTGAGCCCAGGAGTTTGAGGTTGCTGTGAGCTAGGCTGACACCATGGCACTCTAGCCTGGGTGATGGAGTAAGACTTTGTCTCAAAACAAACAAACAAACAAACAAAAAAAACCCCAAAAAACAGATTCTGGGCCCTGTCCCAGACATAAAAGTCATTTCCAAAAACTGATATTCCAAGCAAGGTTTAAGTCAATATATTAATTCAAGCAAGGCCTACCACGTACAAGGCCTTGTGCCCAGTTCCATAAGACCTAGTCAGCATTCTTGTTTTTTTTCTTTTTACATTATAGTTTCCTGCCTAATTTCTTTCTATTTTTAGTAGAGACAGGGTCTCGCTCTTGCTGAGCTGGTCTCAAACTCCTGACCTCAAGCCATCCTCTTGCCTCAGCTTCCCAGAGTGCTAGGATTACAGGCGTGAGCCATCACACCTGGCCTAGTCAGCATTCTTAATAAAGCCCTTCTGTATCTAAGTTCTACAGATTCTGCTTTTACTCTCCATTATTAAGACCTAGTTATCTGGGCACCTTGTTTTTCTCTCATTTTTATTTGTTTATTTAAAGCTAGTTAAGTGCAGTAGTGAGAAGGGGGAAAAGAGTAGAATAAGGAGTTCGATCTGTAACTGCCTGTGAATAATCAATTGAGGTATTTTCTCTCATTTTTGATTTAGCTATATATATATATCTTCTAATGGATAAATCATTAGAAAAATAGTTCTTAAACTTCTATATTTCCTTCTCTTTCTCAAGTTTTTAATTGATCCATATTTAACAAGCAATGAATGCTGATTTTCAGAAACTAAAAGCAGCTTAATAGTAATACCCTCATTTTTATTTAGCAATGTACACTTTTACTAGCTAACAGATAAGGAAAAGGATCTGGCTAATACAGCTGAGCTGATTTTGTTACCTGAACAAAAAGAGGAAGAGAAAATGAAATCAGTGACCAATTGAAATGAGAATTTGCTTTGGTCCTGAGGTATGTAAGAGATTTCTGTACATCATACACAAAATCTGTGCAATTGTTACACAGTATGTTTTCTTCTTCATAGCTATACCTAATAAGACATCTCCCGGATGTTCCATTTAATACCCTGTGGCATAAGCTATCTTGATCAGCAAAGACCAAAACTTCAATTCTAAATGCAAAGTATGCAAATATTCCTCTGAACTCAATGAGAAAATGTTAAATAATTTTTATTATTAATAAACACACTAATTACCTCATTCATGACCGTATCTGCTCCAATGATATAATCACTGTGAGGTCTAAGACCTGCCAGTGCTGCAGGAGAATTTGATTCCACTTCCTAGGATGACACAAAAACATACCCTAAATATACAAAATAATCTTCCAAGTTTTATATTCGTAGTTCTTAATTACAATGATTTTAAAATCTCTACATTTCTATCTTGTTAGTGATGTCAGATGTCAGAAACTATAGTTATATGTATTTAAAACTTTTAAGCATAAAAACTACATAATATTTAATAAATATTTAAAATATTTCTGTAGCTATCTTACATATCTTCGCCTAATGGGTAAATCATTAGAAAAACAGTTCTTAAGCTTCTGTATTTCCTTCTCTTCCTTAAGCTTCTAAATTGATCCATACATGAAAAGCAATGAATGCTGATTTTCAGAAACTAAAAGCAGCCTAATAATAATACCCCTATAATCTCACCAAACCAGAGACAATCACTATTAAAATACCTTTCTACATTGCTTCTTGTGCTGCAAGTAACAGTTAACAACTGATACCTACCAATACATGCCACACGTTTTCATTTGCCCCGTCAAAGCTGCAGAAACGAATGCTCACTCCCAATAAGCCCTGGCCGCCCCACATGTTACTTGGTGTGACTGAGGTCTCTCGCAGCTCCAGTGTTTTGCTGCTATAGATAAGCATTTTTACAGGCTTTTCAACATTTGCTTTCAGTAGATCCTTAAGAGTGTCATTGTCTTTATTCTGTGAACATAGAATACATATTCCTTAATAAATAAAAATTTAATGTTAATTTACCTTAAGCATCCTATGGCTCTATAAGAATAATATTAATAATCAACATAAACAAAACATTCAGCAGACAAAGCTTTCATTAACATTTAAATATTCCTCCATGTAAAAGAATGTCAAGAAATTAAGAACAACTCTTATGTTAGCAACAACTTCAAACTGACTTTTTCTAATAGCTTACTATAGATTATGGAATTTGCAATCTAACATTATTTAGAGTGACCGAGGGCTTCGGTGATCAAAACCAAAATATGCCATAAGAAGTCACATTACTAACAAAGTTGTGATGACTTTGATTTAAAAATCTAAAACATTTACTGGGGTTAAAGTTTAATTTTGGACTCTACTTCTAAATATATACTTTATTATTTATTAGTAGTTGGAAGGAAAAGAAAATGGAAATAGTAATGTTTCCATTTTGAATTATTTCATTACATCAATGAATAAAGGCCATCATGTTGGAGACGTTGATAAGTAATGAACAAAAACTTAAGACAGTTATGAAAAAATAAATTAACCAAGTAGCTACTGTCATAAAATTTTCTTTGCTAAGATGATATAATTTCCTTCCTATAGGATTTTACTATGGGTAAACTGAAAACAATTATAAACAGTGGTTTTAGTTCCACACTTTGGAGCATAACTCTGTGTGGTTGTAATAAAATTATACATCATGAAACTTAGCTCCAAGAAAATTGGCAAGTTATTTGAGAATGAGTCTTTTTAATCCATTTGTCAACAACCTACAAAATGTGACATCTTTAAACTGCTTTAGATGTCTTTTTTGATTCTACTGAGAATAAGCATAAAAAAGTAATCTTTTTCATCTTATAAAAAATGGCTTATAAAATTAAATATTTAACATATAAAATAAAGGTCTCCAGTGATTCTATTCCCCTAAGATAATCACTGGAACATAAGGTATTAGTATTCTAGATTTGACATTTTAATGTTTATTAACACATGATTACGTCTATAAACTGGCATCACACTATCTATATAATGTCTGTAACTAGGAAACATCATCCCAGACAATCTGAAAAATTCCATTTTCAAAAAATTACAAAATATTATAGACAAAACTACAAAGAGTTGAACTTACTAATCTTGAACCGTTAATAGAAACAATAAAATCAAAGAAAGGTTCCAGTCCGGCTCTATGTCCTGGGGAATTTTCTTGTACCTGTAAAAACAAAAATGCCAAAATTAAAAAAAGCAAAGTTTGATTAAAAATTGCAAGCTAGATTTCAATAGCTACTTTTTAATAAAATAGATTAATTTCATTGATAATGAAATGTAGGTACAGGCTAGTTTTCTCATTTCTCTTCATCTATCCCAGATAATGCCCTTCCAGCTCCCTAAATTCTACCCATTCTTTAAGTTCATGTCTTCTATGAGGCTTTCCCGCTACGCTTCTATTTCCACACCACCTTCTCCTTTTTGGTGGGGAGGGGCTAATCCTCCCAGCAACTAGAACATGATACGACAGACAGTTAATCATTACAACTGAGTCATAAATTAAAGCATTTATTCCTTGACTACTACTAGCAAGGCACCATTCAGTTAAAGCTAATATAGGAACACAGTTGCTGACATCAAGACATTTATAACCTGTCGAGAAACAGACGAGAAGAGAAGGGGAGATGGACACTCTAATCAGTGTAATACAAGACCAAACAGGTTAAGGGCGATAATGGTGGTATAAAGTTCTAAGGGGAAGATTAATCCTGATTGAAGAAGCATCACAGAAAAAATATGACACTGAATAGTGCTTTAAAAGGAAGGGAGAACTTTCAAAGACAAAAGACAGGGTAAAGGGATAAGGAAGGACATCTGAAAGTAGATGAAATAATACGAGTAAACACCCAGAAGCAGCAGTCTGAAGAATGAGGATCATAATATGTGTAGCTAGACAACAAGGTAGTGTGTATGGATGTATACAGTTATAGGTTTTGAAAACTAGAATTGACCCAGAAATCATCTAATCCAGGGGATCTTAAATTGAGGTCTGTGGATGGCTTCAGGAAATACTGCAGCTCCTGAAATTACACACAATCTTTTGTATGAATAAGTAGTTTTCAGGGTAGCTTTTATCAGATTCTCAAAGGGTTTCTCTATGACTCAAAGAAGGTTTAGAAGCCACTGCCACTAATTTTGTGCAACTGTTTCATTTTATAGGTGAAAAAACCATCCTGTGACTTGTCTATGGTGCCATAGCTAGTGAGTGATGGAATGAAACTCAAAAGTACGTCTTGAAATTAATAGCTCAATTAGAAGGCTGGAAAGAAAGGGTGGAACTAGATTTATAGGCCTTTAAATGAAAGATTAAGATTACTTAGCTTCTCAACAACTCAAATGTTTAGTATCTAAAATTTGAAATGTATTAAAATTAACTATCAAATTTTCTGAATTTACAGTAATAAAATATTAGCAGTTAGTAAAAGTAGAAATATGATCCAAAAAAGCAAAAAGTAAATACAATCCACTTTGCATTTCCTTTTCCAACATATTTTCTTAACAGTCTAAGGAATTTTTATTCTGCTTTATGTAACTAAGTACTGTCAAAACTATCCCACTAAAAGTTTGCATTGATATTTATAAGCTGATTTTCTATAATAGTACAAACAGTTCTAATATTCAATTTTGAGGCTATGCAAATAATAGATACACACATTCAACCAACCATACATAAAGCTGTTGCTAATTACACAGTAACAAATCATTCTAATTCTTTCAAAATGAAACCCGGATTGTACCCAGAATGCATCCCTGTAATGCCAATGTCAATCAGAATCATTCATTACTTGTTACTTTTTATTTATGTCAGCCAAATTATACTATCATTGTCTCTGAAGACGTAAAACTAAAAGTTACTCTTTTGTCATAATAAAGAGTAGTTACATCAATTATAAAGACGGTTCAACGTTTAACTTATTAAAACTGTTTGATGTTGCTTTATGTAAGTTTTCCTGCAAATTTGAGATTAAATCATTTTGGAGGGATTGTGGCGACACGGTCTTACTCTGTTGCCTGTGCTAGAGTGCAATGGTGTCACCACAGCTCACTGCAATCTCAAACTCCTGGGCTCAAGTGTCCTCCCAGCCTCCCAAGGGACTACAGGTGCACACCACCATGCCCAGCTAATTATTTTTATTTTTATTTTTTTGTAGAGACAAGGTCTCACTCTTGCTCAGACTGGTCTCAAACTCCTGGCCTCAAGTGATCCTCCTGCTTCAGCATCCCAAAGTACTATGATTATAGGAGTGAGCCACCGCACCCAGCCCTAAATTATTTTTTTAAATTAAGTAAGTTAAATATCAAGGGATTTATTAAAGGTATTTGCTCTAATAAAAATCAGTACATATTTTGCTTAGTTTCTTTATACTCAGTTTTCTTAAATGGGAGTTACTTCATATTCTATATATTATCAAATAAAATGTATAGAACCCAAAATAGCAGATAGATTTCTCCTCAAATGGCAACTCTGAAAGGTAAGTACTGGCTGCCTGGAGTTATTGTAAGAAAAGTGAGGTCAAGGCCGGGTATGGTGGCTCAATGCCTGTGCTGTAATCCTAGCACTCTGGGAGGCCAAGGTGGGAGGATCGCTTGAGGTCAGGAGTTCGAGACCAGCCTCAGCAAGAGTGAGACCCCATCTCTACTAAAAAAAAAAAAAAAATACAAAGAAATTAGCCAGACAACTAAAAAAATATTAAAAAATTAGCTGGGCATAGTGGCACACCCCTGTAGTCCCAGCTACTTGGGAGGCTGAGACAGGATTGCTTGAGCCCAGGAATTTGAGGTTGCTGTGAGCTAAGCTGATGCCCCAGGACTCTAGCCTGGGCAATAGAGCTGAGACTCTGTCTCAAAAAAAAAAAAAAAGTTAGGTCAAATCACAGATAGCTGGGAAAACAAGTCAGCTCTACTAGGTGTGAAATGCCTATTAGGTGGCTAGCAATTAGATGTGAAATGCCTCAGGCGTGAAAGGGGATAAATAGCATAGATCCTTAGGTGCTCCCTCACAGTGGAATTTCTGATTTAATAGAGTCCACAACAAATCATCTGATTCTCTGAATCTGAATGTTTCCAAATTACCACTAATAGCATTTTACGTAGAACTCAACTAGTTTATCGATCATTTTCAAACTTCTGTGCTGAGGCTGTCAAAATTTTACCTTTTACTTAAAAAGGGATAAAGACAGCACTTTTGTATTGTCATCACTAACTTAGAAAGCTAATCCTACACAGATTCTTTTTTTTTTTTTTTTTTTTTTTGAGACAGTGTCTCACTCTGTTGCCCGGGCTGCAGAGTGCCGTGGCATCAGCCTAGCTCACAGCAACCTCAAACTCCTGGGCTCAAGCGATCCTCCTGCCTCAGCCTCCCGAGTAGCTGGGACTACAGGCAT
>CAUYMX010073544.1:0-27247 GCA_963573855.1 Lepilemur septentrionalis | reverse complement strand
ATTAATTTCTTTCTATTTTATAGTAGAGACGGGGTCTCGCTCTTACTCAGGCTGGTCTTGAACTCCTGACCTTGAGCTATCCACCCGCCTCGGCCTCCCAGAGTGCTAGGATTACAGGCGTGAGCCACTGCGCCCGGCCTTCTTATAAACTTTTTGAAGCAACCCAGAGTCAAAGAAGGCAGCTATTTTATAATCTTATCTTACAAATTAGGAAACTAGTGATTATGGAAGATAACTATGAGTAATAAGTGATTATGGAATCACCTCAGTTACTAAGTTTCTGAATCCACAATAGCTAAGTAATCATTCATTGTCCTTTCTATGGCATCATGTTGCTTGCTTAGAGGGAGAGAATAAAAGAAATGACATTTAGATGCTAAATAATCACAGTGCTACAATGCAGAGAATGAAAATAAATCATAAGGAGTGTATTAGTTTTCTATTGCTGCTGTAATAAATTGCCACAACCTTAGTGATATAAAATAACCCAAATTTATTATCTTACCATTATGTAGGTTAGAAGTCCAACACACTGGTCTCTCTGGGATAAAGTCAGGCTGTTGGCAGGGCTCTGTTCCTTTCTGGAAGCTCTAGAGGAGGGTCTGTCTCCTTCGCTTTTCCAACTTCTAGAGGCCACCTGCATTACTTCCTCCATCTTCATAGCCAGCAAGGGTGGGTTGAGTTCTTCTCATATCACATCAGTATGGCATCCTCTTCTGCCCCACTCTTCCACTTTTAAGTACCTTTGTGATTACAATGGGTCCAGTGAGACAATCAAGGACAATCTCCCTATTTTAAGGTGAGCTAATTAGTAAACTTAATTCCATCTGCCATCTTAATTCCATTTTTCCACATCCTTAACATATTCATAGGTTCCAGGGATTAGGATGACATCTTTGGAGGGGTCATTATTAGTGAATTCTAAGGCAGCAGTGGCCAGGGGATGAAAGGAAAGAGGCAGGAGGGGCTTGCATTTTCAAATGGAAGTGTCAAGGGTGCAGGCTAACCCTCACATTGATCTTGGCAGACACTAAAACCTCTGGATGTACTTTGCATGGCTAGTCTAGAATCTATCCTACTTTGTACTTGTGCAGTTTTATTTTTTAACTTGAATGTAGAACTTTTCACATGTTTCTGTTAAATTTTATCTTTTAGGTTTTAGCTCAGAGTTTCAATTGTTAAAATAATTTTGTTTTCTGGGTCTGTCTTCAATCATATGTTCTGGGCTATGTACTTTTTATTTCATCCACTGATTTGACCAGAATGATTTATATGTCTTCACTGTTGTAATTTATGAAAAAATATGAACAAAAGTCTGCATATAATTATCCAACTAACTTTGAATTTATATAATTATTTCATGTAAAATATAAATTTTATATTTTAGGGTCTTATCCACAAGGTATCATGAAAGACTGAGTTAAATGCTTTGCTGAAATTAATTTATATCATGGCTACAAAATTCCATCTTAACTCTAAGATCAGATAAAAAAGAAGTATGGTATGTATGACTTGTCTTATTTTAGTTAGTTTGGTTCCGAGCGACCACCAAACTCTTTAATACATTTAATTATATACTCTGAAAATTTACTCTTCTGTTCTACAGTTTTCAGTGTCTACCTTTTTTTCATCATTTTTAAAAAGATGATTTATCATCTTTTTCAGTTTTTAGTTTCTCAGAACTTAACAGCAATGGGTCTTAGGTTACCTGCAAACAGCTGTGGGATGTAATTTGAGCCTGGAAACATGAACTTATTTGAAACAGACAGGTGTTCTCTTACTGCCTCGTCAGCTATCTCAAGTTTCAGTTCTCTTCCTATGTTATTTCACCTCTATCAATTTAAAGTCCATTTTCTTTACTGAAGAGGGAAAGAAAACACAAATTCAGTCAAAACTATCTTTAATCTTTACATCATTCTTTTAGGTAAATCGCAAACTTTGTGTTTCTAAGAACCTACAAAAGTTTATTTTGCTCTGCCCTCTAAAACATTCTCTACTCTAATTAAACCAATTTCCCCATCTTTTCCTCTCGATGTTACTAGGTAACTTAGCTCTCAATGATTTTTCTACACCACTTTATAATTTATACCATTTAATTTAATGGTGAAACTAATATTATCTTACCTTGTTTGATGCTTTTTAATTATTTTTTGTCTTTCAGAATAATTGTTGATTTCTTTACCTTTCTTTTTGGTTCACCTGGAAAGTTGGTGTTCTTATTAAGCAAGAATACTAGGCATGTGGTAAGTACTTCTGGTTCGTTGAATTTTAAATATCAAATTTGGCTGTACATTCTTCAAATGTGAATTTTCTTGACTAATTTTCCTATTTGGAGACAAAAAGGATAAAATTCTAGAAATTCTTTTGTTGTAATATAAACATATTAGTAGCAGCAATAAAAATCAAACAAACTAAAACTACCTTTAGAAATCATTTTCTTCTCCAACCTCTCCAATGGAAGCCTCCACCAATCATTAATTCATCATTTCCTAAGCTATTTAATAAGAATTTCAGTCACATTTGCTATGTTCTACGGTAAAGATGCTTGAGTTCCTATCTACTTTGTCAGCCAAGGCTGCTATTTCTTTATCTGTCTTGCCTCATTCTAAACAAAAGTACCAATTTGAAATTCTTTGAAATTATACCTAATTTAAACCCTGAATTTAGAAACCACATCATTTCTCTTGGCACCTTTTTTAGCTTTCTAGAAATGTTAAATGTTTAAAAACAAATAATAGTGTTTAACAATGCTTTAAAATGGCCATGTAATTTTTAATGTATTTATAATCATACAAACTAATGTACTGATTTGACACGGGAAAAATTTGTGGTGACTTAGTGATTTTGCTCTTAATTTTGGCAAAAATAGAATAGGAAATCCATTAAATGAAGCTTTGGTGTCTAGCAAATAAAAAGTAACACGAGTAAAATCCATTGTTTCCCGGCAGGAGGTTAGGTTGTAGGATGGTATTTAGGGTAGTAAGCCTAATTCTCTTTCTCTACATTAAATACTGTCAAAATTCTGATTCATTGTTTATTTTGTACAGCTAGGCACCTTGTTAAATCTCAGTCTGCAACTCCTTTGATCTTTGTATTCCCGTCTGATTTATTTGTCTAAGAAATTTATTAATGAGATATGGGGATTTGGGTTGCCTCCATGGCAACCCAGCAGTATGGCTTGTTTTTATTTCCTAGATACAAAAGCTCAGAAAGGAACATCTTCCCTGCAGCTGCTTATTTAGTACTGGGCGGGATCTGGTAACTAGGGAAATTTGGATTGAGATTATGTGGCTAAATTGTTTACAAGGTACAGTCTGAAAGAGACAGTAAAATATGTCATGGCCCATATCTTAATTTGCAGCAGTATTTTTACTGAAAGGGCTTATTTAGTATCCTGTCATTCTCACAACTATATTACCATCATAATTTTTTCATTCATCTATAAGAAGAATTTGACATCTTCACTTTCCATTACTACATAGATTTTGTTGAGTGAGTGGTGACACTTTGTGGAGATGATAATATTTGCCTATTCTTTTTTTATACATGCGTTTTCTCACTGGTAGCATTATCAACAACATTTACTGTATACTGTGATGCAGAAAACCTGGAAATCTAAATTGATATAAAAGGAAAAGCTCTTAATTTGAGACTACTTACGGTTTAATTGAAGAGATAGTAAAATAAAATGACGTGAATGAGAGGGTAGCATGTGTGCAGTTGAGAACGGAGTGAGATCATTTTGTCTGGAGTGACGACAGTTTTACAGAAGAACTGGGCTTTGGTCGTGTCATTTTAAAGCAAGAGTAGAAGTGTAAGCCAGACAATGAATGACAGAGAACATTATGAGGAAAAGAAACTCAGGAAACAAATCGTTAGGTTTCAGTCAGAAACAGTCGGTTCTCGGCGCGCTCACGGCCCAAGAATGACCAGAGGCGCCAAAGTTAGCCAAGCATGAAAATGAGGTTTACTGAGAAGAGAACGGTAGGTTTATAGGGCAAGACCAAGATAAAGGCTTACAGAGAATGGTACATATGCCACAGATGATGACTGGACCTACTGTCCCAGCGGAACCAGCAAAAGGAAGGGCAGAGACTGCGCACTTGGCTCTGTCTGGGTCTTATTTTATAATGCCAGATAGGCACCTCCCTCATGGTTCAGAGGTCACCATGGCGTCACTCTGATTGGACAGTTGGGAGTCACATGGCCTGAGTCGTAATTACGCATGTGGGTTCTAGGTCACTTTTCGGACTTTACGGTAACCATAGGGCTTGGCCTGTGCGCTAGAGAGTCCTCTGCATTTTTTTTTTGCAGCTGGCGGGCCAAGTCCTGATTGGCGGATTCATAGGGTATTCCCTCCCCTCCCACCCTATGGAGAATCAGGGTTGGGCCAGACCAAGATGGGAGCAATAGCACCCACTTCCGTGCCTAGGAGACCCGGAATGCCTCACTATCTACCTAACAAAATGCCTAGAATAGTTGTAGGAATGAGTAGACTGCTCAAGTTAAAGCAGGTTAAAGGTACTAGTGAGAAATGCCTTTGGAGCGTTGGGATGAAAGTGTAGTTCAGTAACATTTTTGCCAAGTTTATTTATCTTTGACCTACATTAATTTACTGGGCTACTGAGAATGCACTCTTCTAAATTTGTTACTAAAATGTTTTAGATCTTTGTAAAAGAGACAAAATATATCATGAATAGTTTCCATTAGCTGCCTTCTTTAGTTTTCTGTTGCAGTTTCTGGGCATTCCTGTAACTCCTCTCCCTGACTGCCACTGCCCCGCTCTCTCTGCCAGATCTTTTAATCATCGTGGATTCTGACGAACCTCTTTGACTATTTAATTCATATTTAGTAAGAAAAGTAAAACTTGATTCCTTGATTTTGCGTGTGTGTGTTTAGAATTCAGAAAGCAGAGTGATTTGTTGGGGGATTCGGTTTAAATTTGAGAAGCAGAAAAAACAAAGATAGGTTAAAAAACTACATGATGTACACAGGGTTGACAGAATTTTTTTCTTAAAAAAGAAGTCTTTGTGCAGGGAAATGTGACTATACAGAAATCTGGAGAGGAAAATATTTGATGTTAGTACTGTGAGCTTTTCTTTCCCCCACAATAACTTTTGACCACTATTTAGGTCACTTTGCGTCATGAAGCTCAAAACACATTGTATTTTTAGCGAAACAAGTGCGGTATACAATCGCTCTCAGATGCCATATGTCTCACGCCCTTTGGAAAGAAAATTCAAGGTCTGCCACATTCCTAGACTTTGAAGCGGACACTGCAGGAGCTACAAGCATCCTCGTGTGCAGATGGCCTAGGCCGGCGGGAACTGAGAGAAGCAGCCGGCGAGGACTAGGCAGCAGTTACGGAAATGGGGACACAGCACTCCAGACGCTGCGGAGGGGCGCGAGGCGCCGTCTTGGAGAGGCCCACCTAACGCCAGCAAACAGATAAAGGACTCTAGAATCTGGAAAGGGCTAGGGAGGCAGACGAGGACCCGGCTGCTGGCCAAGGTCACCCGCTAGAAGGCGGCAGGGCTGCGACTCAAACCCGAGTCCCTGACTTCAAGCCCGTTGTTTTGCCCGTGCCTCAAGAGAGAGGGTGGCGAGATCTCCACAGAGAAGGAAGGTCCAGGTCGCCGAAGGCCCAGGGAATGAGTCTCGAGGCCCGGTTCCCGTGGCGCCGGGGACAGGCAAGCGCGGGGGTACCCACGCCCACGGTGAGTCAGCGCTCGCCCCGCCCCCAGGTGCGCTCCCCTTCCGGGCGCGCGAGGCCGAGCGGCGGGAGCGCGCGCGTCCGCGGGACTGCGTTTCCTAGGAGCCTAGCCCTCAGGTGCGTTAGGCAGGAGGCGGGGCGCGACCTTGGCGCCGCGTGCTCCCCTCACAGGCGCGCTGCCGCTCCTGCCTGCGCCGGCGTGCGCGGGGGCGCGCAAGCGTGCGGGGCCGCGCCCTCACCCATTACCGAGCTCCGTCACTCCCGCGGTCTCCGCTGGCCGAGCGAGCCCGGGCCTGACGACGCTGCGGCTCCGGCCCTGAGGTGAGGAGGGCGTCGCGGGGACCTGCGCTTGAGGCCCGCTTGGGGCAAGCCGCTCCTGGGGGGCTGAGGGAGGGTCGAGGAGCAGCGGCTGGAGGCGTCTGCGGAGGGGCTGGCCGGTGAGGTCGCGGCGGGGAGGGAAGGGCAGTTGGGGTCTGAGGTGTGGGTGCAGCGGGCTCGGCAGGGGGCGGAGGTGGCGAGCTGAGGGAACCGAGCAAAGCTCTCCTTTGCCCGAGGAAGCGCCATTCGCCCGCTCGAGGGCTGCGGGGGTGTGGACGGCGGGACTCTGGGCCGAGGGCGCCGCGGGGAACCGCGGGGAACCGCGGGGACCGGGTCCGGCCGTGGGACAGTGCGACGCTGCGGTTGCTTGGACGTGGTCGATTCCATCCTCAGAGCAGCCTTGGAGAGAGAGAAGGAAAAAAGAATGTTGTTGAAGTAAATTTCCCTCCGAACAGCTGGATAATTAGCACTTCTATTCCTGGGGGGGGTTTGGTGCTGCTCATTATCGCGCGTGTTAAAGGAGTTCGGGGAGAAGAAAACGCGCAGACCTCGCTTGACGCGATCTGGGGAGGAAACACCCTGCTCCCCAAAGCACACAGAAAAGCTCCCGGCGTGGGAATATTTCAGCGGGTGGGAAAGCCACGTAGGCTTGAGACGATGGTAGCTGAAGGAGGGTTTCTCCAGGACTTCTTAGGCTTATGTTTACGTTTTGGATAAATAAATCTGAAAACAGTAGAGATAATCGCGTCTACTTTCTATCGAGGGCGTTCTGAAGGAATCTAAGGGGAAAAAAGTATTTGTTGGACTCCAGCTATGCGCCAGGTTCAATCGTCTCTCGTTTAATTCTGACGGCAACTCTGTGAGGTTGGGGGGTGTTACTCTAGTTGGGCAGATGTGGAAAATGGGCCGCAAAGTGGTTAAATAATTTACTAAGGTCGCACCTGTGCAGCTGAGATTGCAACCCAGGGATGCTGGGCTCTAATTCTGGTGCTTTATGCACTGTATTTTGTGTTTGCCCAGAGAGCACCATTATATATATTTTTTGGGTGGAAGAGTCCATAGGAGAGAACACTGTTAGGGCAGTTAGGGTTTTTGGGGTATTAAAATTAAAGAGGCACTCATTTTTCAATATGTGCTGTTTAAGTGTATTTCCCTTCAAATGGGGTTTAGTATAGAGAAATCTTACATTGACTGTAAGAGCAAATTTGTTAATACATGTTCATTGGGTGTCTTTTACACTCCAGATATTTATACTGTGTGCCGAGGGTACCAAGATGAATACAATTTATAATCTCCGTTCTGGAGTTTGATTGAGAGGGTCACTGTATAAAATAATTTTGTAACATTCCATGAAATCATGTCTTTACTAGTATGTGAATTTGTTGTATTAAAAATAGTTTTAAGCACAAACTTTTAGAAATATATATGAGAAAGTTTGTTGGATAACTTGTGGTTTGTGTACCATTGCATTGTTTTCTCCAGTATTTCAGCAAGAAATACTGTCATAAAACTTGGGTTAAGTTATATTGACAGTTAGTATTTTGTTTTAGTGACCAGCTTCAGTAAATTTTAAAACAATAGAAAAGATGAGATCATTTACAGTTTGTAAGGTAAAAGGCATATTTTATAGTGCTTTTATTTTATTGATCGACAAGCTAGTAATGTAGCTGGGCCGGAATTTCTTTCATGTGCCAGATATGTTCTTAATCTCTCCTTCCAAAAAGATAAACCTCAATTTAAAAGTATAGCTATATCAAATTCCATTTAAGTTTTTGTGGTTCAGAGTTCTAATGAAAACTGTCTTTAGTTTAAGCTGAAATGGCACATTGTTGAAATGTGTAATGTTACTTTAGGCACAGATGTAGATAGGGAGATGGAAAGAATAGTGGCAGATTTTGGAAGTTTCTTCCGATTGCTTCAGTTTTTTCAGTGAAATAAGAATCAAGGTCACAATCTGAGGGTGATACTACAGATGGGAGCTTTGAAGGTTTGGGGATTGGGAGAGGAAATGGACTAGTGAAATATGTGATTGCCAGGAAATTAAACAATTACTATTAGGTGTGAAAAAGTGCAGTAGAGGAAATATATGGGTACACAAAATAAGGGTGTCTAATTTTGCATACCAGGTATTTCGTTTTCTTTTTTCATTTTTTTATTTCAACATATTATAGGGATACAAATGTTTGTATTACATATGTTGCCTTTGCCCCACCTGAGTCAGAGCTTCAAGCATGTCTATCCCCCAGACGGTGTGCACTGCACCCATTAGGTGTGTATATACTCATCCCCTCATCCCCATCCAATCTGCCCGACACCTGATGAATGTTGCTACTATATGTGCACTTAAGTGTTGATCAGTTAATACCAATTTGATGGTGAGTACATGTGGTACTTGCTTGTTTTTCCATTCTTGCAATAGGGCTCCAGCTCTATCTAGGATAATACAAGAGGTGCTGGATCATCATTGTTTTTTGTGGCTGAATAGAACTCCATGGTATACGTATACCACATTTTATTAATCCACTCATGCATGTATTGATGGGCACTTGGGTTGTTTCCACATCTTTGCAATTGTGAATTGTGCTGCTGTAAACATTTGAGTACAGATGTCTTTTTTTATAGAATGTCTTTTTTTCATTTGGGTAGATGCCCAGTAATGGGATTGCTGGATCAAATGGTAGTTCTGCTTGTAACTGTTTGAGGTATCTCCATATTACTGTCCACAGAGGTTGTACTAGTTTGCAGTCCCACCAGCAGTGTATGAGTGTTCCTGTCTCTGCATCCATGCCAATATTTGTTGTTTTGGGACTTTTTGATAAAGGCCATTCTCACTGGAGTTAAGTGATATCTCACTGTGGTTTTGATTTGCATTTCCCTGATGATTAGAAATGTTGAGCATTTTTTCATGTTTGTTGGCCATTCGTCTGTCTTCTTTTGAAAAGTTTCTGTTAATGTCCTTTGCCCACTTTTTGATAGGGTTGTTTGATATTGCTGATTTTCCTGAGTTCTATATAGATTCTAGTTGTCAGCCCTTAGTTAGATGTGTAGCCTGTGAATATTTTCTCCCATTCTGTAGGTTGTGTGCTCTCGTGATAGTTTCCTTGGCTATGCAGAAGCTTTTTAATGTGATCAGGTCCCATTTATTTATTTATTTATTTTATTATTTTATTATTTTATTTTTTTTTTGAGACAGAGTCTCACTCTGTTGCACGGGCTGTAGAGTGCCGTGGCATCAGCCTAGCTCACAGCAACCTCAAACTCCTGGGCTCAAGCAATCCTTCTGCCTCAGCCTCCCAAGTAGCTGGGACTACAGGCATGTGCCACCATGTCCGGCTCATTTTTTACATATATTTTTAGTTGTCCAATTAATTTCTTTGTATTTATAGTAGAGACGGGGTCTCGCTCTTGCTCAGGCTGGTCTTGAACTCCTGACCTTGAGCGATCCACCCGCCTCGGCCTCCCAGAGTGCTAGGATTACAGACGTGAGCCACCGCGCCCGGCCTGGTTTTCTTGGTGTTTTTTTAATAATCTTATCATCTCAATAACAATGACAATTCCTTTCTAAAAATGGTAACTCTGAATTCTGTCTCTCATTTTACTGCATTAACTAGAACTTCCAGAACTATACAAAACGATAATAAAGTTGCCATTCTTGTTGGTTCCCATTAGAAAATGCCTCTTAGAACATAATGCTGATTACTAGATTGAAATATTCTTTTTATGTTAATAAAGCATTCTAATTTTTATAGTTTTTGAAAATCAGGGATACACTCTGAATTCTGATTTTTCTCTATATATTGAGTTTTATTATTTATCTTATCTGACACACTAATGAGATATGCTAACACATTTTCCTAATTTTAAACCACCCCTTTATTTCCAGGATAGGCTCTATTTGGTTATAGCAGATTGTTCTTTAAATGCACTGTACTACTGATTTGATTTTCTCATATTTAATTTCAGATGGAATATTACTGCACATTCATTTAACATTTGCCAACCCTGTGCTAGGTACTGGAGTACAGAGATAAAAATGAAATGGTCAGGTGGTGAAACTGTTCTATACTATATTGTAATGGCATACAGTATACATGACATTATGCATTTGTCAAGACCTATAGAATTATATAACACAGTGAACCTTAATGTAAACTATATGGAAACTATGGATTTTCATTAATAAAAAGTCAATATTGTAACAAATGTACCACACTAACACAAAATGTTAATAACAGGGAAAATTGTGTGCAGGGGAGAGAGGGTACATGGGAACTTTGTATTTTCTGCTCAATTTTTCTGTAAACTTAAACTGCTCTAAATTATAAGGTCTATTAGTAATAATAAAGAATGACTGGGGGAAAAAGTTATTGAAAACAAAAAGTTATTAACTGGAAACCAAACTGAAATACACAAATTGAAATAAGTTAAGTGTCCATTACAGGACAAATGCAGCAGACCCTTTCCAAAACATCTTACAAATGATGGTATCTGTTTCTTTGGGAAATAATGATGTGCAACAGTAGGATTCTACAAAACCCTGGGTCCTATCAGTGTCTATAACTACCATGATCCTACCACTTCTCTGGTTCCAACACCTTGATTTTTTTCTTGTTTTTTTTTTTTTTTTGAGACAGAGTCTCACTCTGTTGCCCTGGCTAGAGTGCCGGTGGCGTCAGCCTAGCTCACAGCAACCTCAAACTCCTGGGCTCAAGCAATCCTTCTGCTTCAGCCTCCCAAGTAGCTGGGACTACAGGCATGTGCCACCGTGTCCGGCTAATTTTTTCTATATATTTTTTAGTTGGCCAATTAATGTCTTTCTATTTTTAGTAGAGACAGGGTCTCGCTCTTGCTCAGGCTGGTTTTGAACTTCTGACCTTGAGCGATCCACCCGCCTCGGCCTCCCAGGATTACAGGCGTGAGCCACTGCGCCCGGCCCCAACACCTTGATTTTTAAGGTCAAGTGTCTCCTGCCTTAATGCTTAATCCAGGGGGAAAAAAAAAGGCTCACCACATGAAAATGCAAACAGGCTAGCCCATAGCCCAGGAAAACTGCCTCCCTAACCCTGCTGAAGAAATAGCTATACAACCTGAACTCGTTGCAAACACTGTCCAGCAAATACTTACAAACTATACCCTCCTTCTGCAAATGTGGCATCTAAGTACCAAAAAAAAAGTAGGTCTGAGTATAAATTGGGAAACTCAAATCACAACTAAAGTGTCCTACAGTTCAGAGAAGTAGCTTGAAGCCAGATAATAATGGCATTGTAAGACAGCAATACAGGTTTATAAGTAGATAGCACAGAAGTCCATTTTCATTAAAGAATTATTTTTATTACAAAATATTTCAGATAAAAAAGAATATAAAACAGTAGACACTCTTGTATCCACCACCTAGATATAGCAAATGTTAACATTTTGCCATGTTTGCTTATGATTTCAGTGTTAAAAGTAAAATCTAAAAGATATAAACAAAAACATCATCCCTTTTACTTTTTCTACCTTTTTGCCAAGAGATAAGCTCTATCTAAAGTTGCCTACCATTCAAATCACTATAGGTATGTACGTACCCATAAATAAGATACAGTAGTTTTATGTATTTTAATGTACTTTAATGATAATTGCTGAGCATATCATCCTGCAACTTGCTTTTCCATTAAGCAGTATTATTTTAAGGTTTTTCATGTTGAAATGTTTATATCTAGTTTATTCATTTTAACTTTTCTTAGTGTTCAATTTTATAGCTAAAACAGTTTGTGGCCGGGCGTGGTGGCTCACACCTGTAATCCTAGCACTCTGGGAGGCTGAGGTGGGAGGATCGCTCGAGCTCAGGAGTTTGAAACCACCAAAAATAGAAAAAATTAGCCGAGCATGGTGGCATACACGTGTAGTCCCAGCTACTCGGGAGGCTGAGGCAAGAGGATCACTTGAGCCCAGGAGTTTGAGGTTGCAGTGAGCTACAATGACACTACTGCACTCTACCCAGGGTGACAGAACGAGACTCTGTCTCCAAAAACAAAAAACAAACAAACAAACAAAGAATTGAGAACTCAAATTACTGAGCCATAACCACTATTTTTAAAAATTAAAATAGAAAGAAATGTCAGCATGCACCACAGATAAGGTGAGCACTGTTTTGTGAAGCTTTTGTTTCAGTTACATATATATGTATATATGCATTCATTCATTCATTTATTCAAGGCTTTGATATAAAAGGCATTTCTTACTGAGGGTTGCAGTATTAAAAAAAAAAAAAAGTTTGAAAACTACTGGTCAGACGAAAGCCATAGAAGGTTTAGAACCAGGGAGAGAAATGACAAATGAAATGAAAAATCTGTCATTAACCTCCTAGATGACAACAGCAATTCTGAACCACTTAGAGGCAATTCACCCTTCAACGGATTTTCCTTTCCTCTGGCTGATGTGTTCCCACTGTCTTTTCGGGACTACATAAGATGATATCTTTGCAAATGGCTTCCTAAGACATTAAAGATGAGTACCAAGGGACAAACTACTTGGAAATAAACTGGTAGTCTGTTTTTCCCTTAACACTTTCTTCCTTTAAGTTTTTTTTGAAGGCAGAGTATTCTTTAAAAGGAGGAAGGAGGAAAATGAACTATATATAATGTGTTACTGAGCATCTCACAAGGTCTTCAAAGCTACTTTCTAAAAAAGTGTTTATTTTTAAAAGATTTAAACTTTTTAATTTTAAGATAATTACAGATTCATGTGTAGTTCTAAGAAACAATGCAGAGAGATCTCACATACCCTTTACCCAGTTTCCCAAAATGGTAATATCTTGCATAGCTCTAACGCAACTTCATAACAAGGAAATTGACAATAACAATCCACTGATCTTATTCAGATTTCACCAGTTTTACATGTACTCAGTTGTGTGTGCCTATCTATTAATAATTAGTTCTATGCAATTTGATTCTATGTGTAATCACTACCATAGTTAAGATACAGAATAGTCTAACACCATAAGAATCCCTTTAAAATGTCTTTTATTTTACAAATCCAAATACTCTATTACCATAGAAGTCTTGAAGTTCTTCACCCAGATCTAAGCCTCTTGACTGAAGACTCCAGTTATGCCCACATTGTGAGAGACAAACTTGAGTGACATGTTTATTCTTGGCATTCACGTCGCTTAAATGATAAATATAACTATGCATAAAAATGCAAAAGTATACATAAACAACACAAAAGTTGTATTATGATCACACATTTGTTTAAAATCTACATCTAGAAATATGCAATACATAGTTTGGGAGGAAATGGTGGACATGCAGAAATCTAAATATGCAATGTACTAGACTGGAGGGATAAGTTGGGGTCTTTTTTCCTCTTATATATTTAAAGTTGATGTAAAGCAGCGGGACACGGTGGCTCACACCTGTAATCCTAGCACTCTGGAAGGCAGAGGCAGAAGGATCATTTGAGCTCAGGAGTTTGAGACCAGCCTGAGCAAGAGTGAGACCCCGTCTCTACTAAAACTAGAAAGAAATTAATTGGCCAACTAAAAATATATAAAGTTGATGTAAGCAGTTAAACACCTGGACTAGATTCCTGATGATGTCAGAGAGGACTGAAGATCTAGATACATGCTCAGAGTACTTCTTGCAGCTGACAGCCCCTATAAGTCTAGATGTCCAGATAGAAACAAATCTTCCTCCTCTGCCTCCCAGTACTTGGCCTCAAGAAGAGAATGAACAGGCCAGGCGCGGTGGCTCATGCCTGTAATCCTAGCACTCTGGGAGGCTGAGGTGGGCGGACTGCTCAACGTCAGGAGTTTGAAACCAGCCTGAGCAAGGGTGAGACCTCGTCTCTACTACAAATAGAAAGAAATTAATTGGCCAACTAAAAATATATATTAAAAAAATTAGTCGGGCATGGTGTCACATGCCTATAGTCCCAGCTACTCGGGAGGCTGAGGCAGAAGGACTGCTTGAGCCCAAGAGTCTGAGGTTGCTGTGAGCCAGGCTGACGCCACGGCACTCTAGCCCGGGCAACAGAGTGAGACTCTGTCTCAAAAAAAAAAAAAAGAAGGGAAAGAACAAAGGCAGGGCCAAGAAGGGATGTAGAAATAGAGTGGTCAACTGTTTTGGTCTACCCCAGGCTAAGGTGTTTCCCAGACTGTGGCACGTTCAATGCTAAAACCAGGAAAGTCCTCGGCAAACTGGGACGAACTGGTCGCCCTGTCCGGATGGTTGCTGTCTGTGCATCCTTGGAACTTGAAGCAACTAAGCAAACCTTTTGTTTTTGCTATTGAGGTTCAGAACCTGGAGGTGAGGAAGTGTGGAGGGATAATTTAGAAGAGTGTAAGGTGACCACGACACTTTCTGAACGCTTGAGCATCCATCTTCCTTCGGTGTACAAAAGTTACCATAGCTGAGTTAAGCAACCTGACTTTGAGTCTCACAAAAATGTAATGGAAAGTAATTCTGGCAGATACCCATATTTTAAAGATTAGGCTCAAACAGGTTACAGAGGAAAAAAAGAAGAAGAAGAAAAGATTACCTGTCAAATAAGAGAAAAGCATTTAACCTCAAAGAGTAGGTGGAATACCAATGCACTGAGCAATTTTATAAATTGGGCACTTTGGCTTTTAAAGAAGCACAATACTTCCTGTAATTTCTAAATTGAGTTACCTGTCCATCCATGAAAAAAGTCTGACTTATGTGCATTTTTCTTAGAGCTGGTTAAAATGAAAGACAGGCATCCCAGCCTATCCCACACAGCTACCTAGACATGAGAGGTATACAGAAAGAGCAGAATGCAGGTGTGGGCCCAAAGAAGCCGGCAGTTTTATACCACATGGAGCCAAGTCACCCTTCAAGGGCTAAACATATGCAAGGCACTGTGCTAGGCACAAGTAGACATAGATTTTACTCTTAAGAAATGCACAGGCTCTAGGCCAGGCATGGTGGTTCACA
Organism: Lepilemur septentrionalis; assembly: GCA_963573855.1. Lineage (NCBI taxonomy): Eukaryota > Metazoa > Chordata > Mammalia > Primates > Lepilemuridae > Lepilemur > Lepilemur septentrionalis. The sequence goes on along the minus strand of CAUYMX010073544.1, from coordinate 12,280 downwards.
CCTGTACAATCCTAGCACTCTGGGAGGCGAAAGTGGGAGGATCACAGGAGTCCAAGACCAGCCTGAACAAGAACAAGACCCCATCTCTACCAAAAATAGAAAAAAATTAGCCACTACCAAAAAAAAAAAAAAAAAAAAAAATTAGCCAGGCGTGGTGGTGAGCCTGAGTCTCAGTTACTCAGGAGGCTGAGGCAGGAGGATCATTTGAGCCCAGAAGTTTGAGGTTATGGTGAGCTGTGATTATACCACTGCACTCTATCCAGGGTAAAACAGTGGACTCTGTCACAGAAAAAAAAAAAAAAGGGAAAAAGAAAAAAAAGAAATGGATAGGTTCATCACAATGCACCAACAGGCAGTTTTCTTCTAAGAGACACAGTCTCAAAACAAGGAGCTCTACAAAGGTTTCTAATACCATTTACTCAACACCTTAAAACCAGTGTCAGCAAAATTCTATGGGAACTTGGGCAAGGTGGCCAGGGCCTCCATACACAAACCTGGCCCTAACCCTGTCCTTCTCCTCCAGGGTCTTATTCCACCCACCTGCTCTTGCCTCTCTCCTGAATTTTCAACTTACCTCTACTATCAAACTCTACCTTCAACATGTAAACACATTCGAGTCTCTTCTGCCCCCAACTCTGCCCAAAAAACCACCCTGCCTTCTCACTGTGTCTTTCTTAGGGTTGCTAGATTTGGCAATTAAAAATAAAGAACGCTCACTTAAACCTGAACTTCATTCAGATAAATAATGAATTTTTTTAAATATAAGAACATCCCACATACTATTTGGGACATATACACACAAAAAAATTATTTATTGAACACTCAGCAAACTAGGAATAAAAAGGAACTTCCTCAACATGATAAAGGGTTTATGAAAAACCCACAGCTAACATCATACTCAATGATGAAAGACTGAAAGCATTCCCATAAGATCAGGAACAAGACAAGGATGCCTACTTTCACTGCTTGTATTTATTATCTTACTAGAAGTTCCAGCCAGAGTAATTAGACAAGAAAAAAAAATTAAAAGAAATCCAAAGTGGAAAGGAAGATGTAAAATTATCTCTGTTCTCAGATGACATGAGCCTATGTAGAGAAAATCCTAAAGAATCTACATAACAACAAAAACTATTAGAGCTAAAAAATGAGTTAAGCAAAATAACCGATTAAATCAATTGTATTTCTATACACTCACAATGGATAACTCATAAAAGAAATTTCAAAAACAACTTCATTTACAATGGTATAAAAAAAAGAATAAAATACTTAGAGGAATAAATTTAATTAAGAAGGTATAAGACTTATACACTGAAAACTACAAAACACTGCTGAAAAAAGTTAAAGATCTAAATGAATGGGAAGATATCCCACATTTATGGATTAGAAGACCTAATGTTGTAAAACTAGCAATATTCCCCAAAGCAAACTACACATTCAATACAGTCCCTATCAAAATCCCAATGGCTTTTCTTGCAGAACTGGACATGTTGATCCTAAAATTCACAGAGAATCCTAAGAACCCTGAATAGCCAAAGTAATCTTGAAAAAAAGTTAAGTTGGAAGATTCAAACTTTCCATTTCAAAACTTACTACATAGCTATGATAATCAAAAGAATGTGGTATTGGCATAAGAACAGACATACAGATCAATAAAATAGAACTGAGAATCCAGAAACAGATCCACACATTTATGGTCAATTGATTTTCAACATGGGTGCCAAGACCATTTAATGGGGAAAGAATATTTTCTTCAACAAATGGTGCTGGGACAACTAGATATCCACACACAAAAGAATGAAGTTGGACTCTTCCCTCATGCCATATATAAAAATTAATTCAATGTGGATCAGAGACCTAAATATAACAGCTAAAACTACAAAACTCATAGAAGAAAACATAACGGTAAATCTTCATGACCTTGGATTTGGCAATGGTTTCTTAGATATGACATCAAAAGCACAAGCAACAAAAGAAAAAAAGTAAATTGGACTGTATCAAAATTACAAATAGAAAGTGAAAAGACAACCCACTGAATGGGAGAAACTATCTGCAAATCATATACACTGTATCTGATAAAAGATGAACATCTAGAATATATAAGAACTCTTAAACAACTCAGCAACATAAAGACAAACAACCCAATTTAAAAAATGGCCAAGGACTTGAATAGACATTTCTCCAAAGAAGATATACAAATGGCTAAGAAGCACACGAAAAGATGTTAATCATTAGTTAGTCACTAGCAAAGTGCAAATAAGATACCACTTCACACCTACTAGGATGGTCATAATAAAAAATAAGGGGGAAGAGCAGCTCCTGGAGCCTGGGGGGTGGGGGGTGGGCAGAACTCTGGGCAGAGACCAGTTCTCCCTGCTGCTGGGGCTCCCTTAGGAAATCACATCATAAAGAGATGTGGAACAGTGGAACTGATACCTATTGAACATCTACTATGTGTCAGAAATCATCCTGGACACTTGATATTTACCATCCTTTGCACCTTCTCAACAACCATGCAAGAAGCCCTTGTACCTAGCGAAGTGTAAATGCAATGACCCTGAGGAGAGGGTGCCACTTGCCTGTGTGTCAGCCTGTGTCCTCCTCTGACTCTGAGATGTTGAACAGTGATGATGAGTGGACATCGAAGAGCTTTAAAAAGAAGAAAGGAAAAGCCAGAAAGATACAGAAGAAAAGACCTATGAAGAAACAGGTCAATAAAACTGTTTCCCTGAATGATCTAGACAGCTCCCATGAGAGTGAAATAATAGGCTCTGACAGTAACAGCTTCTCCTGTAGCTCAGAATCAGACTCTTCCTTGGCAAAGAGTTCTGTAACGGTCTTGGAGATGAGGTCAGTGCCCATTTGGAACCAATGACAGAGAAAGAGAGAGCATCAGAATCATCTGGCCAAATACAGAAAAGGGAGATATCGCAGAGAACATCAACCTCAGATGGTGCCACAGAAAATGGCATCTCCCAGGAGCCCCAGTGTGTATCTCCACTGCCACCACCACTGGACCCACACCCAGGACTCTTAGAGGTTCAGGAATGAAATGTTCCCCTAAGATTCCCATCTAGTGGTGAAACCACCTGCCACTGTTTTGTAGTAAAAATTTCAGTGAGCTCCTTAATATACCCTCCTCATCTCTCATATGTATCATGGTGACATGTCAAGCTATTTTCACCGGCTTTCTGTACTTTCATACACTAAATGTTTTCGATAAATGAAAAATGTGCTCCAATAAAAATAACGAGTATTAGCAAAGAGAGAAAAATTGAAACCCTAGTATATCGCTGGTAGGAATGTAAGATGGTGCAGCTATTTGACATTTCCTCAATTAGTTTGACAGTTCCTCAATAAGTTAAACATAGAGGCTGGGCGCGGTGGCTCATGCCTGTAATCCTAGCACTCTGGGAGGCCAAGACAGGAGAATTGCTTGAGCTTTGGAGTTTGAGACCAGCCTGAGCAAGAGTGAGACCCCATCTTTACAAAAACAGAAAAATTAGCCAGGCGTGGTGGTGCACACCTGTAGTCCTCCAGTTACTTGGGACACTGAGGCAGGAGGATAGCTTGAGCCCAGGAGTGTGAGGTGGCAGTGAGCTGTGATAATGCCACTGCACTCTACTCAGGGCAACAGAGCAATACTCTGTTTCAAAACAAACAAACACAAACCACAGAATTACCACATGACCCAGAAATTTCACTCTCAGGTATATATTAAAAGTACTGAAAACAGGTGTTCAAACAAAAACTTATACATGAATATTCATAGCAGCACTATTCACAATAGCCAAAAGGTAGAAACAACCCAATGTCCATCAACTGATGAATGGATAAACAAGATGAGGTACATCCATATGATGGGATATTGTTTACCCATAAAACAGAATAAAGTACTGATACATGCTGTAACATGAACCTTGAAAACATAGGCTAGGTAAAAGAAGCCAGACACAAAGACCACATATTATACAGTTCCATTTACACGAAATATCCAGAATAGGCAAATCCACAGAGACAGAAAGCAGATCAGCAGTTGCCAGGGGCAGAGGGAGAGGGAAATGGGGAGTGACTGCTTAACAGGTATGGAGTTTCCTTTTGAGGTAAAGAAAATATTCTGGAACCTGGACAGTGGTGATGGCTGCATACTGTCAATGTGTTAAATATCACTGAATTATACACTTTATTTAAAATGGTGAATTTTGTGAGTATTTTACAATAAAAAATTATTCATTGCTTATCTGAAATTCAAATTTAACTGGGTATCCTGTATTTTAGTTGGCAACCATTGCCCCACTCTAACTCCTGCTCAGGTTTCCCCTTCTCTTCACTTCCATTGTTCTCAAAGAATTGTTTGAACATTTGCAATCTATTCCTTAACTCATTTATTCAGCACGTCTGCAATCTGGCTTGTGCCCTACTAATTCAATTCAAACTGCTATTGCCAAGGTCAAGAATGATATTCAAGTTGCCAGATGCACTGGAGATTTTTCAGTCCTTGCCTTAATTGCTCTCTTCCCAGCAACTAATATACAAACCCTCCTCTTTCTGAAATACCTTCATTTCCCTTTGGCTTCTATACAGAAATGGGTTAGCTTTCAACAGGTTTGCATATTCCAAAGACACTGGCCCTTCACCAGCTGCTGGGAGATAACCTCTAAGCCCTTGGATCATCTTGCCTGATAAGATTGTCCATATACACCTGGGTCCTTGGGCCATGCCAGATAGTGTAAATGAGATTTATGGTGGAGGCCTTGGGCCATCCTGTATCAGCTTGACCTCTAGAGTGGCTAGGGACTGAAGATTAGACATGCAGTCATGCCTATGTGACTGACCTCGAATAAAAACTCTGCATCAAAGCTTAGGTAAGCCTCCCTGACTGGCAATATCTGTATGTGTTGTTACACATTGTTGCTGGGAGAATTAAGAGCTGTCCACACAACTCCACCAGAAGAGGACAACTGAAAGTTTGTGCCTGGTCTCTCCTTACTCTACCCTATGTGCTGTTTCCTTTGCTAATTTTAATCTGTATAGTTACTAAACCATAACTGTGAGTATAGTTTTTTGAGTTCTGTGAATCCTTCCAGCACGTCTGGGGACCCCTGACACTTCTATGCTACCATTTTACCCTAAGTCTGATTATCTGTTCTTTTTCTGTCTTTATCACTTTTGTCCCTTTGCTTTTAAATGCTGGTATTGTGTTCTTGGTTATCTTCCCTTCTCCCTACCTGCACAAACTCCACTCTGACCTGTCCCAGGCAATTTCACTCACTTGTGATTCTAACACCTGTCCTCATCCCCATATGAGATCCCAGCCTAAACCTCTCTAAACCTTTTGCCTGAAGGCCCAACATCTCAGCATGACCAGGGCGGACTCATCATTAATCTTCCACCCAAACATCTTTCCTGCTTTGGTCCCAATTTTAATACTGAGTCCTTATCAATCTAGGCATCAAAATCATCATTCCCCAATTCAATCAACTTGCAAGACTTGTCAATTCTCCTTCCAAACATCTCTGGAATTCAAAACTTCCATTCCCTTAGTTTTGGCCCTCATTATATCTCACCTGAGCTCTTGAAACATCTGTGAAATATTCTCCCTGACTCATATTTCATGCACACCTACAATCTAGTTCTATCTCGATCTTTCACTAACCTTTCTAAACACAATTATTCCCTGACTTAGAACCTTTGGAGACACCGAGCCCCATTAGCCTTAGGCTCCTTTAGCAAGGCCATAAGGTGGTCCAGACACTCTTTACCTCCCCAGCCCTGCCTTCTGCCTTCCTTCCACCTCCAACTCTCCAGTGCTGCCCAACTACTCAAAATTTCCAGGCCGTACACACTAAACATTATCACCTACCTATGGGCCAGGACCCATTCTAGGCACTAGAGAGAAATAATTAGATGAAGTTAATTCAAAAGGCTACCTTCCAATGGGGAAAGCAATAAGAAAACAAAGAATAATTCCTGATACTGTTCAGTTCAGTGAGGGAAATGAAGCTGGTAAAAGTGACAGGCTATGTTTTAGTTAGCATGGATGGGAAAGTCCTCTCTGAAGAAGTGACCTTTGAGAAAAGAACTGAATAAACGGTGGGAAGGAATCCCCTTTAAAAGGTATTGTCACAGATCTCAACTATTTACAAGTTACTTGTATTATGTTACTTACATATACACAATTTCCTTATATTTGTGGCTGCAATATAATACAAACCTGAATTGGCCAAACCTGAAGCCCACTGGACTTCCTAATATGACAGGTAATATGTTTCCTTCTTATCTGAGCTACTTCCCATGAAAAGCACTCTGCCTAACTGTCAAACTTGTAAACCACTGGCCCAACAGGCACTTAGATAACTCGATTCTTCTACGTCCAATTTTAAGAAAAAAATACGGAGGAGGGATTGGAGGGAGTTTATGCAAGAAGAGTAGAAATGTGAAGAGGAAGCTAAGAGAATAGTAAGTTCACTACTCCTGAAATGGTTCTTTTTTTTTTTGAAATGGTTCTTTAAATCAGGAAAAACCAGCAACTAAGAACAATCAACCAAATCTAAACAAGAATGAGGGCTTGAATGTTAGAGGGCATGAAGACACACAGAGGGAAAATCCTAAACTATAAGTAAAGCTGTAGGAGATTCTTACTTTAAAACAAGGTATATGAAAACCACTTTTTAAAAAATTGGCTTTGTACAATGTCTGACTACACTTTTATTCGAAAAACTCAAAATAACTGTAACATAAGGCTGGTAAACAGAGAAAAAAATGCAACAGGACTTACTTGACCATAGGACATTTTAAGATGTTTATTATTTACTAGAAGTAATATGCACAAATTAGCGGCAACTTGTATAACCCAATGAGATTACAATTAATTCACAGTAACATACATTAGCTCCCGTCTGCCACAGCCAAGAGCACAACCAAATCTCCTACACAGATGATTTTATTACAAAACTTATGTTCTGGCTTTTATAATTGTTTCGCAACACCTAGTAACAGTCTACTCCTACAGCTTTTGAGTAGAAATGCCCCTGAAGGCCCTTCAGAGAGCAGAGGTGAATACTTTCTCATGGAGGAACGCCAGCTTTTCTGAGCGAGTTCGTTTCAGTAGTGGGAGCCATTCCCAGGGGGCTAACTCTACCACACGATAGCCAAGCCGAACCAGCTGCCGTCTCTTCATATTATGCAGTCCAAGCAGATTCCTGGAACCATAGCAATATTGGTTCTTATTTGTCATTTGAATGGCCAGCTTCACTGCTGAGACCTGCACACTGTCTGGGGGGTGCAGGCCAGCCATCTCCATGGGCTCCGACCAATCTGCCATATTGCAAAGAGAGCCCCCCAAGGGTCTGGCTGTCTTATTCTGTAATTCCATGGGTTGCCGCCCAGTCTCTGACTCAATTTCCCCCTGGGACTGTCCCCTTGCTTTCCCTTTTACTAACTTATTCATCAAATCATCTGTAAGGCTGACTCCCTCATGCTTAAGTCTTAATTTGGCTATGTTTTCAGCTGGTGTGGCTACTCTATTAAATGGTAATGGCTTCATGTTAACATCAAGCTGGACCTCTAAGTCAGAAGATCGGGTATGAGGTAAAATCATATGGTACTTGATATACTGGGGCCCACCCAACATGGTTTCCAGTAAAAAGAGAGTTTCTAGGAATTCAGGCTTTGAGTTCATATCCTTCCTTGCTAAATCCCACAGCATTTCAGACCCCTCTTGCTGCAGGTGAGAACAAAGACGATTACCTCTGTAATCTGGACACTCAATGCCAACTGTACCATCAAGAGTATATAATTCCTTAGTGAGTTCAAACTTGCTGCTCTCCTGAGCTAACCTGACAAACCCTGGACTCAGAGCAAAATCGATTAATTCTATTGGAAAGTACTCAGAAAATGCCAGACCCAGCAGGCAGGTGAGTAGGTGTTCTGGGTATTGGCTGAATTCAGGCATCTTTCTGTGCATCTCATTTATCAGGCTGGAATAAAATTCTTCTGCATTGGGTGGCTTATAATTCAGAGTTCCAAATGACCACAGAATCTTGGCAACATCTTTACTTCGACAGTGTGTCACCCTAGGAGGCAACGAAGCAGCCACAGCATTCATTACTCCTTCATCCAGAAAGCGTAAAGCCGAGCAGGCAAGAGTCAGGTGCATGACGCCTTGAACTCCCAGGGAAGGAATGCGCTGAGGAGCAATCTCTCCAAACCGCTTCATGAAATTTACGTGATCCACATGAGTGAAACGGAACATTTTAAGAATATTTACTAAGGCGTGACTACTCAGATGCTGCATGTCAGCACAAGCTAAATCTCCAATTTTTCGCATGACAAATTCAGAGAGACTACTACTTGATTTAAAGAATCCCAAACAGATTGTACCAACCTCCTCTAAATTGATCGAATCTATATATTTAAGGATCAATGATTCCAGTTTTTGCATTAGGTCCTCGGGTACCTGACGATTTTCACCTATAATATAAATTAAGTGAACAAGTTGGGACAAGGATAGATCTTTCCAGTGCAAATTAAGATAACTAAAAAAGATTTTTAAAAACCGAGATACTCTACGGCCTAAGTACCGCCAGAGATCAGCTACCAGCAGAAGCTGATCCAGACTCATCTCCCATACCTGATGGCAAAATTTGGTTTCATACACAGCTAGCATTGAATGGGAGTGAGGGATTCCTAAACTGACAAAGGCTTTCAAAATATTGATCAGATCTGGGGTATCAAAGAACTGTATGTTTTTCACACTCAGCTGGCAGAGCAAAGCAAAGCTGGTACTGGAGAGCAAAACAGGATGCTGTTCTGCAGGCAGAGAGCTCAGCTTACAGAAATAATCAGCAATGGTTTGAGGCTGGAGATTATTTTCATAAACTCTGACTTTGTGCAAAATTAGTTCACCTTCTGAAACAGAAAGGGGCTGACAGGTCTCAGATCTGTGATAGCTGTGAAGCTGGTACTCCGGTCTTAGCTGCAGGAAAACTCGGGGGTCTTCAAGGGTATTAAAAACTTCTACATCCTCTTCATCAACTCTCATGGCTCTGGGTGAGCCCTGCTGCAATGTGCTGGCTTTAGAGGTAGAGGCCTTGTTGAATTCCAAACCCAGGAGGGCACTGCTGGTTGTGAGGGTCCTCTTAGAAAAGGACATGCTACAAACATTCTTAACTTTTTTGGCAGAATAGCAAGGACTACCGTGTTCTGGAGGGTCCTGTCCCCCAAGCTGTGTGCTGCTTCTCACATTCCAATACGCCACACTTCGGGCTGCACCGAAGGCAAAAGGACTGTAAAGTGTTCGATATCCTAAAGGTTTTAACAACTTGAGAGTGGCCGCCATTCTGGTGTCAGTACTGATCTTTTTGGCAGTCAGAACACAGTTCTCACAGGTTTGACCAGGCAATTTCTTGTTTATATGGTGCTTGATTAGAGCTGGATGGGAAGGCGTTCCACAGAAACTGCCTGGAAATCTTCGGCATATCAGAAGATAAGAGCCATGGATCACAAATGACTGGGCCAGAATTGGTGCCAGATACTGAAAAAAGGGTAGATGAAGAATGAGTGGCTTCTACCTATCATTATATCAAAATTTACACATTATAAGAAATAGATTAAAACTACACTACTGTCCACTGAAATTCAATGCTAGTGAATGGCCAAAGCACAAGACAGCATATACCAAGGATAAATTCCTTGTGCCTTGCACAAAGAAACATGAAAACCCCAAACCCAGAGTACCATTGGGCAGTTCCCAGATTGCTGCTCAATCCAGACTTCCTTCATTAAGAGAGGGTTGCTCTGCTAACATTCAACAGGAAGGAGGAAGGCAGATCTCCAGAAAGAAAGCAGGGAACAAAATTAGCAACTCATTCCATCTCTCTCTTTTTTTTTTTTTTTTTTTTTTTTTGAGACAGAGTCTCACTCTATTGCCTGGGCTAGAGTGCCATGGTGTCAGCCTAGCTCACAGCAACCTCAAAATCCCGGGCTCAAGCAATCCTTCTGCCTCAGCCTCCCAAGTGGCTGGGACTACAGGAATGCACCACCATGCCCGGCTAATTTTTTTTATGTATTTTTAGTTGGCCAATTAATTTCTTTCTATTTTTAGTAGACGGGATCTCACTCTTTCTCAGGCTGGTTTCGAACTCCTGATCTTGAGCAATCCACCCACCTCGGCCTCCCAGAGTGCTAGGATTACAGGCGTGAGCCACCGTGCCTGGCCCATCTCTTTGATATCAACACATAAAGGTTCCACTTGGAGAATAAGAAAGTCCGTAAGAGCTGCCATGCTAGGCTGGGTGTGGTGGCTCATGTCTGTAATCCTAGCACTCTGGGAGGCTGAGGCAGGCAGATCGCTCAAGGTCAGGAGTTCGAAACCAGCCTGAGCAAGAGTGAGACCCCCATCTCTACTATAAATAGAAAGAAATTAATTGGCCAACTAAAGATATATATATAGAAAAAATGAGCCAGGCATGGTGGCGCATGTCTGTAGTCCCAGCTACTCGGAAGGTTGAGGCAGAAGGATTGCTTGATCCTGGGAGTTTGAGGTTGCTGTGAGCTAGGCTGACGCCACAGCACTCACTCTACCCTGGGCAACAGAGTGAGACTCTGTCTCAAAAAAAAAAAAACAAGGAAAAGCTGCCATGCTAACAACACAAAGTAAAAAGTGGGATTTAGGCCAAGTGTGGTGGCACACACCTATAGCCCCAGCTACTCAGGAGGCTGAGGCCAGCCTGGGCAACATAATGAGATCCCTACACACACACAAAAAAGTGGGATTTGGTGTAAGATTTAATTAATTATATCCCACAATAACCCTCCCTGTTCTTAAAGTACAAAACTTATAATTACAGAATTCTGTCATTCTAATGCTGTTCCTGTACCTTTTAGAAGATGCCTATTCTCTTCTCCAGGAGGCTTATAACAGAACTTGAATCACTATTGCAGAGTAGTTGCAGAGAAGTTGTACAACTGGGAAGTATACTCAAAAACTCCTTTTGGTGGGGGAGAGCAGAAGGCTAGGGGTCTGCTCACTGTCAATTCGTGGGTGGGAAGCAAAGAACATCTCAAAGTTGGGTTCAGGGTTCAGGGAACACCAATTCACATGACTGCCCTGCTGCCATGCCAGAGCAGCAGCACAGCTTTCATCTGGAGGCAGCAGGTAATCAAGTGTTGATTACTTCCTTAGTCTGCCTATGAGCAGTACAATCCCCATTTTTCTCCCATGGTAGAAACCATACGAGGCTATGAAATTGACACTGCTATAATCTTGCTTTCTTTTGATGCTTATTCTCTTTCTTTCTACTTATATGCCAAAGCCTGACAAGCAAGATCCAAGGGGACCTGAGCTGCCAATTAATGGACCAGACAAGATTGTTGCTGCAGAAAATTCCATAAGGGTTCCAAGGTGCCAAAATGACTGTCTAAAATGCCTGCCCAACTCAACTGTCAACTTCCTCTTCCAGAGCCCATAGAACTAGCACAAGAACTAGAGGACCACAGGGCAGGCCAGTGGCTCTTTTCCGGTAAGCCAGCTACACAGGCTTTTCTGGGTGGCAGGAATATATGTTCTAATTTCTCTGTAAACCAGACAGGAATTCTTTCACACTAAATCTTTGTACACTTGGTTCTTAACTGTGTTCTTAACTGACCATACTGCCCACCAAGTTTCAAACTATGGGTTCAGATGCTATAGACCAGGGTCAGCAAACTATGTCCCAGAGCCCAAATATAGCCCTTCAGCTCTTTCTGTAAGTAAAATTTTACCAGAACACAGCTAGACCATTTGTTACATATTATCTATGTCTGTTTTCCTAAAATGAGAGCAGAACTGAGTAACTGTGGCAGTCTGTGTGGCCTGCAAAGCATAAAATAGTTATTATCTGGCCCATCACATAGAAAGTTTGCAGATCTCTACTACAGACTATTAGTTTATTTCTATGAACACAGCTGGCAAACTTTTTAAAAATTAGAAAAACGTTATGAAAATAGCTGTGAAATATTTTTTCTTTAATATTTGGATGACAGGCCAGGTGCAGTGGCTCATGCCTGTAATCCTAGCACTCTGGGAGGCCGAGGCGGGTGGATCGCTCAAGGTCAGGAGTTCGAAACCAGCCTGAGCAAGAACAAGACCCCGTCTCTACTACAAATAGAAAGAAATTAATTGGCCAACTAAAAATATATAGAAAAAATTAGCCGGGCATGGTGGCACATGCCTGTAGTCCCAGCTACTCGGGAGGCTGAAGCAGGACGATTGCTTGAGCCCAGGAGTTTGAGGTTGCTGTGA
>CAUYMX010073542.1:0-18517 GCA_963573855.1 Lepilemur septentrionalis | reverse complement strand
GACCCTAGCCCACTACCTGTGTAATCCTGTTCCCCTAGCAAATGTGTAACCCTGACAACTAATAATTGAGACCTGTGATTATAAAAACCTGTGTAAATCTAACCATATTGCTAGATCATGCACGGAGACAATGATCTAGTCGCCTAAGTCCCCCGCTGTGATTATTCCGATCTTTTTATATAAAACTATAAACTATACCTTAGTCTCTGTGTATTCTTTTATTCTTTCTACTTCCTATCAATTTTCTTATCCTCTGTGGCAACCCCTATCTTAGAGACCTGGCCCCATGGGGAGGAGTAGCTGACCTCCTCGTGGGCCTGCTGTGCCCCCCGCGTCCCCTTCTCCCTTTGTCCTCCCTTTTCCCCCAACAACTGGCCTCTTAGCAGTGACCTCCCGTCTTGGGTGCATCTGTGAGTCCCCAGAAGGTGGTGGCCTTCCAGTTGCTCCCAAACCCGTCTGTGAGCTCCAGTTACCACACAGTGTCCTCCCCAGGCCCGGCCCCTCCTCGCCAGCATCTGCCACCTGCACAGCTGCGGGAAGCCGGCACCCACGCCAGCCAAAGGCGGCAAAGCCCGGGGGCTGCGGGGGCTGGTTCCGCGCAGGAGGGAGAGCAGCCCCTCAAGCCCACCCTCCCTCTGGCGCCCGGGCGTCGTACCCCAGCATGCGCACCAGCCTCGCAGTCTCTCATCACGCCTTGCTCACAAGTGTTCCCAACAAATCTTGTACCAAAAAGCCACCAGCACTGTCATCATACTAATGACATTTTATTTTTAAAAATAAAAGTCATAATTTAAAAATATATACATCATCCACATGTCAATTTTTTTCTCTGGAAGCTTTAATTCGAAAAATGGTTGGACGTGGACACACAGGACCGCAGTGGCCCGCAAAAGGCAAATGAAGGGACCTGACCTCCCGGTGATTCTTATTCTAGAATCAGGTATGTGTTGAGAGCTTTGCCCCGCAGACTCTTCATCTCCTCGAGCACCTTTTCTCCCACCTTCTCCGCCTTCTCCGCTGCTTGTGCCTGGTCTTTCACTTCCCTGAGTGTCAAAAAACCCGACAAGGACACACGAGGGCACTTAATAAAACATGCAAGTCACCCACCAACACACAGCGCTGCTGCTGAAGGGTGAAGGAGTTATTTTTTTGATACATAAAGTTTTAATTATGCTTAGCAATAATTTAGTTACCAGCGCAAATACTCAGCTTGTAAGTGATTCAAACCTGGCTTCCGTCTCAGCCGCACGGTTTCTTAGCACAGGCAAGTCACCTACCTGTCCTGGGGCCCTGTTTCCTGACGCACAAAGGCTGTGATTCCTATCTGCCAGCAACATTGTGAAGGGAAATGGAATCATTCACAGAGATCCCAGCGTGATGCCTGCTACGTGCTCCATCAGCGTTAGCTGGTTTTCATCTTCATGAATGAAGGGGACACACACTATCTCTGACTCTGACACTGGCTCCAGACAGTGGGAACTGAGAGGAAGGGCCATGCACCTGGTCAAGTGGTAGCCAGTGTGGAATCAAGACTGATGCCAGGATGGCCACGGCTTGCCGGGTGCCACTTCAATTGATGTGGTGTGAAATGAGGCTGTCAATTGAGGGGCCCAATGCGGGTAGACAAAGGGTGGGAGATGGAGAGGATCTGGACTTCTCAGGACCCAACTTGCCTACCAGTGGGCAGGGCCAAGTCTCCCTTAGGTGCAGAGGGAGACCCAGCCCAGAGGCTGTCACGTATTGACCAGTGTTCATGGATCTGGCAGGAGATGATGAGTGTGTTGGTTGGAAGGACAGATGTCTCATCTAGACATTGTGAACTCAGATATATGAGCTGCCTGAGAGATAGGAGAATCCAACATAGAATTAAGTGCTTCTGAGACATTTTCTAAAGAGGGGTAAGCATGTAAAGTTTCCAGCAAATACCTGACAGTTTTGGAAAACCAGAAATACCTAAAAATGGACAATTAAAACGTTTCCTAGTGCACTAACTAAAGAAATTAATTGGAACCATCTTATGGAATCATGTCTAAAAATATACAGATCATTCATCCCTTTAAAGATATTAATGATTGAGTAATACCATGATAACCTAAGGAGTGTTGAATGATGTGTCAGCAACTAAAATCACTCTCACAGTTTCTTGGACATTTCGCAACATGATTCCCTTTAGCAGGTCCTGAGAGGGCCGGGACTGCTGTCCAGGCAGCAAAGACTCTCTCCAGGTAATTTCAGCCCCTGAGGGAGAGCAGATGGTTCTTTGTATCCATAAAAATAAATGTTCACTGGAAACGAAATAAATAGCAGTTGTCCTGGGGGAAGTTAAACACCAGTTATGCGTTCTTTTCCTGTCTGTCCAAGCGCTGGCTGCGTGTGCATCTGACAGGAGGACTCTGTTGGCTTCTGGCTGAGGGGGAAGGAGGTGAGGAGAGAAGCAACTAAGAACAGAGAGCAAAAAACTGAGCATCAGGCAATGCTTCACAGGAGCTGAAGAGAATTTTAGAATCAAATAACTTTTGAAAATGGTCTGTGGTCTAACATCAACTTGTTAGAATACTATGCAGCCAATAAAATGATAATTATATTAACAATTTTGACACGGGAGAAGTACACATAAAATAATTTTAACTGCAAAAGAGGTAAATTCCAAATGCCGTGGGAATGTTTATTGCAAATGTGTGAAATTTATATATATATATTTTTTGAAAAATTAGAAGCTAATTTGGTGTGCAAGAAAATGTTTAGAATTTGTTGTTAGTTTTTTTAGTCAAAATACATAAAAATGTAGCCAATATATATTGAAAAAGAAAAAAAAAGATATACCGCTTTGGGTGAATATATAAAGTAACATCAATTTTACTTAATAATGATTTGATATTCAAATGTCATTCAACATTAGCTACACAGTATAAACGTTGAAAACTCAAGTGAAAGCGAGAGTGGAGAGTTATATTGGATTTTACTCTGCCCTTAGGGCCATTCTACATCTAGGGGTAATTTTTGAAACTGAAAAAAAAAAGTTTTTGTTTAAAACCTTTAGTCAACTATTTCAAACTTGAAACAAAATCCAAAGTGCATCTACTTGTTGAGGTGCAAGAAGTTTTATCTGCTGTGTAGTATAATGATACTTTAACGAGTTAATTAACTGATCAAAACACATGCTCACTGGAATTCTACTTAAAATTTTTATTCCCTAAATTTTTTCCACCAGTAACTGCCAATCTATTCTCTGAGAAGCGTTGGTTGCTGCAGGCCTCTGAAACTATCACAAACAAACCAGAGAAAACCCATACTGCTCTAAGACATGTGAGTGTTCCTTTCAGAAAAAGCAGGGCCACCCACAACACCCTAAACAAAGGTAGGAGACAAACAGAAAATGAATTTTCAGCATATATAAGAAAGGGTAATTATCCTTAATAAATGAGGGACTCCCACAAAAAAATATGAAAAACAGGCAAAATAGGCAAAACAATCTTCTCATAAAAGAAGAAAGATTGTTGATAAGGATAGGGGAACTTTTAATATCACTTGTAAACAATGAAATTAAAATTAAAACAATGACATGGTCTTTAAAAAAATCTGTCCTTGATAGAGATGGAAAAAAACATGATAATATTCCATGTTGTCCAAGGCATTTGAATGCAGGCAGTCCTAACCCCTGCTGGTAGTGGTTAATGCACTTTCTGGATGGCAGTTAAACAGTATGTGTTGAGAACTTAAAAAGCACATTGACCTAGAATTTCTCCTAAGGACACAGTCTGATAAGTGTGTAAGGAATTATGGCGCAAGGACGTTTGTTGCAGCACTATTAATAACAGCAAGACATTGAAAAGAGTTTACACGTTAATCAGTAGAGGGTTGGTTAAATAAATTAAGGTACATCTACTTAGTGAAATATAATGCATATTTATTTTTATAAATATGTGTTTATATGTTATTAAATAGAAGTATAGAAAACAAAACAATATGTACAGCATGATTTGATTTTCTTAAAACCATATATATATTTTTGAAAGACCATATATCAAAATGTATAAATTACTAACTTTGGGTGGTAGGATTATTGTTTTTATTTTATTTTTTTATATTTTTCTGTATTTTCTAATTTTTTAATAATAAAAAGGGCATTTTTAAAATAGAAGAGCAAAAAAGAAAGTACTATATACCTGGAATTTCAAACTTATAAACCATATGAACTATAAGTGGTTATTTATATTACAAAAGTATTCTTCCAGACCAATGTTTTGGTTTTAATTTGCATGTCTTTCATTACAAATGAGGTTGAACACGTTTTCCATGTCTATTGTCATGTTTTCAAAGCCAATGTTTAGAAGGATGATGCTTGCTTAGCTAGTTAGCCCTTGATGGAAAGAAGGAGGAAAGAGCATTTACTGAGCTCTAGTTCACATCAGGCAACTGCTAGATGCTTCCACACTTGCCATCCCATTCAGTCCTCACAACTGCCCTGGGAGAGAGATTTTACTTTCTTTATGTTACAGATGAGGAAACTGAGGCCCAGAGAAGCTAAGTACAATGGCTTGGCTTGAGATCCACATGTGATAAATGGTGGAGCTGGGATTCAGCCCCAGGGGTTGCTCCAGAGCCTGGGTTCTTTATATTGAATGAAACTCAATCAACTGTTTATAAAAAACAAACACGTGTCTGAAATTGATTGATAGACAAACGGAAAATTGATTTCAGTTTTTAAAGGCTTACTTGCCAACATTTCAGGGAGTGTAATTGTGCATAAAATAAAATACACATATAAATATATAAAGCATCAGAAATGTGTCTCTTTCAAAGATTGAGATATTTAGATTCAGACAGTGTGACAGTCCTGTATTCCATGTAGGACAAATTTTATTCAAGGCTACCTACTAAGAAGACCTAAAAGCATCCACTTACTTCTCCTTCTTGATGTCCTTGTAGTCCAACATAGGGAATTCTGCTTGGATCATTTGTGGAGTCAATGTAACTTCTATATTCTGTTCACAGAGCTCACTGAAAAGTAATAAGATGTTTAGTGGGAACTGCTTTTCCTTCCCAACATAAAAATAGAATGAAATATTGTGATCACTTAGGAGTTATGTGGTTCTTGTGGTATTCAACTTTAGTCCCATCTATTTTTGTTGAGTTTATGTTAAGAGAAGCACAAGGGTGATAAATTGTTTTCCACCAACAAACAATGGTAGGAATAGTGGTAGTTATTTATAATCATTGAAAAAACCCCAATTTTTAAAAATAGAGTTACAGAATTCATATTCCTTTCAGATGCATATGGAACATTTACCAAACTGACCATATCTTGGGCTATAAAGAAAGCCTGAAAGATTTCATAAGGTTGAAATCATTCAGAGTATGTTCTCTGGCCACAATGAAATTATAATAGAAATCAATAGCGAAAAAGATAACTAGAGTCCACAATTGCATTTCTTTAAAATTAAACAATATATTTCTAAATAGCCCACTGATGAAAGAAGAATTAAAGGGATCTAGGTTATTTTTTATCTTTTTGTGGTCTGCTATCCCCTAGAGCAGGGATCAGCAAACTTTTCCTATAGAGACTTTGTGGGTCATATGGTCTCTGTTACAGCTACTCCACTCTGCTATTGCAGCATGAAAAGAATCATAGAAAATATGTAAGTGAATGGATATGGATGTGTTACAATAAAACTTTATTTACAAACACAGGTGGTGGGCCAGATTTGGCTGTGGGCCATAGTTTGCCAACCTCTGGTTTAGAGCTTCGCTGTTTGATGGTTCAGGCTGGATCACTGCATGTTGGGGTTTCAGCTGGAGTAAAATGAGAAGGAAGAGTGTGGAGAGACACATTCACTCTGTTAAGAGTCCTGACCTCAGAAGTGAAATATATCTCATCTGGTTACATCCCACTGACAACTTAACTGCAAGGAAGACTGGGAAATTTAGCCTCTAGTTTCAATGACTGTGACTTTAAAAGAAGAGGACAATAAATTTTTTGACAGTAGCCATCTCTGCCATACTCAGTTAAAGAGAAATGCTTCAAGATCAACGAAGGCAACAAAGCCATCAAAGTTTGGAATTAAAAACAGGAACACTTTATTCAGCAGCAATATATATAAACAGAGGTGGGCATGACAGGTATTGTTAAGAAAAATACCCTTGAAATGTGCAAAAAGTTGTTCTAGCCCCATAAAATTGAAAGTTAAACTTTACTGAGTAGCCGCTGTATGCTGGTGCTTTGCAAACTTTATCTTCCCATTAGCAGTTTCCTCATCTCTAAAGTGTGCAAAATAATAAGACCTCATCATGGGAATTAAATGAGACTGCTTGCAAAGCACAGCCCGAAACACATTTAGAGCTCAGTGAGTGTTTGTTATTATGATTACCATCCTCATCAGCATCCTCATCTCCTTTAATTCTGATGACCCCCTATGAAGTAGGTACTATTATTCCCATTTCAAAGATATGGAGAATAAGTCACAATAGTGTGCACATTAAGTGCTGAATGGAGGAGTGGTTGGCTGTTTTGGTTTGCTGAGCATCTCCCCAGTGGGGCCAGCCAGCCAGGACATGGAGCAAATGTGTGTCATTCCACCCTGGCTGCAGCACTCCCAAGAAATGCTCTCATGCAGTGGTTTGAGTAGAAAGCGCTTCACCCTTCCTTTTCAGATCTGGATTGCAAGCTTTAGATGCCCAAGTATTGCCAAGTATCACTGCATGTCACGGGACTTAGAAGGACTGGATATTTGCCTCAGACATTTAGGATTACACTAATTAATTAATTATGTGTAAAAATGCACTGAAAGTATCAATATAGTATGTGTTTACAAAAAAGAAAGAAATAGAAACAGTAAACAACAAATACATATTTTTGAGTATATACGTTGTAAGAGATGCTGTAGCCTGGTAAGTAATAAACTGTTTCCTATGGTCACAGAGCAGGCTGGCAGTGATCCTCCTCTCACCACGACAGTGATGAATTGTTATCAGTGCTTGGTATGCCATCACAACTGATGGCATAATTTCGAATATGAAAGTTTGGATTTATTAAGAATGAAAAAACATTTTTGAACAATGGAGCTAAGAAGTGCAAATCAGCAAGGATACTGCAGGAGGACAGGGCCATCGCCTTGGTTGACCTGGTATTTCCCCCTTTTGCTTGCAATTCTCAGGCAGAATATACTGAGCATGCAACATCCTGAGATAAGGAGGGGATGTCCAGAACACCTGGGCTGTGTCCTTGCTCCTCCTGGGATAGCATGTTCTGCAATGCTTGAGCTCAGTGATCCCTGTGACACTCAGGGTATAAAACCCCAAGTGGAGCCTTTGGGGTCCCTAAGCTGTGGTATGATGTGTGGCATACACAGACGAGACTGCATCTGTTCTGGGCCACTTTCCTGAGCCTTGGAGGACTGGCTCACCCCGAATCCTAGGCTTCTGCTTATCTTTGCTGCCTGTCTGTGAGTAATAAATCTGCTCTGCCTGACTTATCGTGCCTGTGCTCTGTCTCACCAGAATAGGCCTAGGAACATTTGCAGATGCCAAAGAAACAGTCAGAAAAATATATCAACAAATACAGATGCTTCTCGACTTATAATGGGATTACATCCTGATAAACCCATTTTGAGGTGAAAATATTGTAAGTTGAAAATGCATTTTTGACTTATTAAGTTTCCAACTCACAATGGATTTATCCAGACGTAACCCCATTGTAAGTCGAGGAGTGTACTGAGTATCGTTTTCACACTATCATAAAGTTGAAAAATCCTAAGTCAATCCACCGTAAATCAGGGACCATTTGTAGTTTCTATAATATTTTGATTAGTGACAGAAGCTAAATAACGAGAGCTTCATTTGTGAAATGAGCAAGGACTGTATAGGCAGAATCCACTCAAGAGTCCTATCTCAAATGAAAACGAAGACATCCACCTTGCCACAGAGATACAGTAATGCTTCAGAACACTTTCTTTTACCCCTCAAATGCAGGCACAATCAGGCAGGCACAGGACTCGGTGCTTGGCCTGAACCAGACTCCTCATGCCTACACTTTACATCAGTCAAACAGACGCATGCAGGGGCATTTGGCTTTTGGTAAACAGCCAAGCTGGGCATGTGTGTTTCTGGCTTCTCACTCACCCCTTTTCCTATTTCTCTTGGCCTCCCCACTGGACTAAGAATCCCCCATTTCCACCATCTCTCCTGCCTCCCAAACCTCAACTTTAAGAAGGCTCTGAGGGTCTTATACTGAGTTATAAGTAAGACTCAAAATGTTCCCACCCAGAGCCATTTGGGCTTTAATAGGGACAAAGCCCAAAGCTAAAGGAATGGGTCTTCAGTAACAGAGGCTCAGGAAATAGAGTGAGGGAGTAACTGGGGGGCTAAGGGTCTTCCTGATGCACCTGGGATCTTGCCATGTAAGACTGGCGGCCCTCTTTGTGCTGTACGCCAACTCTGCTGTCACAGACACAGAAATACATCCGAGTGTTCCTCTACACCCCCAAGGATATTAAAAATCAAAATTTAAAGATATCAGAAACATTTATTCATCTTTTATTCTTTCGGTATAACACTGGACGAAAGGAAACCTCTTGGCTCATGACTATCTCTTCATTTGATATTTTGGAAATCTAACCATGTGTCTTCTTTCATTTTCATTTTCTCACTTTGTTACTGCTGGGTGATATATTTTGCTCAAAAGTGAGTTGCTGTTTGCCTAGCAAGTGTCAGATAGTGGGCTAGGGGTTTGGAATATCAAGGTCATCAATAATAACAGCTAAAGGTGGAGAAAAATACTACACAAAAGTAAACTATATAAAAAATAGTAATGGCTCCAATGATCAAGACCTTACTATGTGTCAGGCACCTGACTCAACGCTTGACACATATTTACTCATTTGCTTTTCGCAGCCACTCATGAGAGGGTCCTGGGGTTACCCCATTTTAAAGGTGAGGACATGGAGGTAAAGTCCCTTGCATGAGGTGTATTAAAAGTGAGTGGCAGGATGGAGGGTTTGAGCCCGCAGCCCACACCCTTTATCACTATACTATTAAACATCTTGGGT
Organism: Lepilemur septentrionalis; assembly: GCA_963573855.1. Taxonomy (NCBI): domain Eukaryota; kingdom Metazoa; phylum Chordata; class Mammalia; order Primates; family Lepilemuridae; genus Lepilemur; species Lepilemur septentrionalis. The sequence goes on along the minus strand of CAUYMX010073542.1, from coordinate 9,473 downwards.
GCCCTACAAGCATTCTGATGGAATCTGATTTTAAGGAAAGATGAGTATGTATGAAACTTTATGCTATGGTGGAAAATCAAACTAGAAAACATTAAATGGATTTTACTTTTGCCTAGTAGAAAAGTATCCGCTAAATCGTACAGAACTTTTAATTCTCTCTCTGAAATTATGTGGTGATGTAGTAAATAGCTAAGCATATTTTTACAAAGGAGAAAGTAGTGACTGTGATCTAGAGGCATCTGCGCGTGGGGCAAGGGCAGGTGATGCAGCTGGGTTCACATGTGCGCTGGGCATTCAGATGCCACACGCTGGGGAGCTCACCACGGAGAAGCAGCCCTGCGAGAAGGGCACATGCTCTTCGCGACTCAGATTCCCCATTCTTGGGTCTGCTGGTTCTCCAGCCGTCGGGTTTAAATGGGCACAGGGAGAAGAGATTCAGGGACACATTTTCATTGGTTGTTGGATACTGATGGGTAAAATCAAAAGCAAGTGCCTTGCTTTCGGGCTTATATTTCTTTTTGCCTATCCAAATCCTACTCATCTTTCATGTTCTAACCCGAGTCCACGTGACCACTAAAGCCTCCCAAGCCCATCTGGCACCACCTCTGATCTCCCCACCCTTGAGCTCCTGGAGCACTTAAAGATCAGTAGATTGTGGAGCTTAGAGACTGCAATTCTCCACCATGAACTTAACATCTCATCTTGGTGGTGACGCGGTTGCGTTATCTTCTCATTTGAGTTGCAAGCTCAAGCACTGTGTGCTCTTTTGAAATCCCTCCCATCTCTGCACATATTTTTGGACAACAGACCACATTAGCGACCAAAGGCAAAAAAAAAAAAAAAAAATACCGTTCAACTGTTTCTAGTCTGTCTTCTTCTGGTAAGGCAGCAAGAATGGCAGGGACTTCTGCGGGAAGCATAACCGCATTGAGGGAATCACAGCTGTGGAAAAATTGTACAGGCAGTCAAGGATTAGTGATCACATGAGAAGTCTTGGGGTCTTTATGTAATTTTCTGAGGCACTTTTATTTCACCACCGATGAGGCTTCTACTACTCTGCCCTCCCTCCTTCCTGAAAACACGCTCATGGCTCCTGGGAGGCAAAGGCTGGGGGTGCAATAGGCCCTGGCCCAACCCAGGAGAACCTTGCCAAATAAGACATTTTCTGGAGTCTGAAAATAGAATCATAGATTTTTCACTTGGTAGTGTCTAAAATCCTGTTATGTCCTGGCTTGGGCATGGTTTACTTTTGTGCTGGGTATTTTTTCCCCACCTTTATGCTCTTCCTTAGTCATTCTATTCAATTTTAAACCTTCCTCCCATCCTCTTACATACTGTTTGGTATTATAACTTCAGAGCTCTATATGAAAATTCCTGGATATTGAGGATATTAAAGAATTGAGAGAGGAGAAAACTGTATTATAAAAGTTGGCAGCAGACTTTCATTTCAAGAAGGGAGAACGAGCACTCACTTTTTTTGGTCCCAACATCTTCCTTATAAACCTTTCAAATGATGTTGAGGGAATAAAAACTGAACACACAACAGCAAAGAGAACAGGAGAAAGGACATCAGGGGATAAAAGTCTTCCAACAATTTTCTGGAATAAATTTCTAGAAGCCCGGAGAGCGCTGTCCCATGAACAAGAGCAAAGAATGACAGAGCCTGGAGCACACGGGAGGAGACAGACCTCCCGGCAGATGCTGGAAAGGCCGCGGGCTGCAGGCAAGGCGGCGGCAGAAATGGGGACAAGGATCAACTCACTGAAGGCTCCGTGTGCGCACACATGTGTCACTGAAGTAAGACTCTTATCTTTGTTTAATTATTGCGCAAAAATGCACCTACTTGCCAAGTGTGGAGGCTGGCTGGACAGAAACCCAGAAACTGATGGCATCATGGTTTTTACAGATGGAAAAAAGTATGACAACGGTCTCTGTGAACTGATACAGTGTGATTTTCAGGAGATAGTAAATGAGAAAAAGGCAAATGCAGAAAAGCATATCTAGAATGCCACTTTTCATATAGGAAAGAAGGAGAAATAAGAAAATATATACATTCTGGTTAGCATTACAAGGAGAAACACAGGAAGGATAAGTTAGAAGACCAAGCTGGTTACCTATCGGGGTGGGAAATGGGAGGAGTGACTCTTTCCTGAGTATGCCCTTGTGTGTGTGTGTGTGTGTGTGTGTGTGTGTGTGTGTGGTTTTCCTTCCACCCTGCCTGTGGCCCCATCCCACCAGGACCCTCTTTTTGTACAGTTTTGAGTTTGGAAAACAAATTACTGTTCTACATATTGACAAATAAAATTAAGTCAATAAAAAAGGGAAATAAAAAGACTGAAAGCAAACTGAAACAAATAATAATATTTCACACAAATTCCATAACCACACTGGGGGGAGGGAGGGAGAGAGAGAGAGATTGAAAGGAAGAAATACAGGAAAGAAGAAACGAGAAAAGAAAGAGAAGAGAAAGAAATAATTCAAGTAACTTATAAATATAGTATTTGAATATATAACCACAGTCCTGGGTGGGATAGGGGTAGGGGCAGAACTACAAATAAATCTGAACTCTTTTCACCTTGCATGTTTATTAAAGTGGGTGAAGCAATTTTGAAAAAATTTTAGATGTATTATAAAATATATTAGAAGCCAGGGTTCTCACAGTGGAGGAAGGAGATACAAATACGGAATGGTGGAAAGCAATCAATAGCTTAATATACATGGACTGAGATTGTGGATATTGGTGTGAATTTTTTATTTCTAAAATATGTACATGTATTTGTTGATATGCACACATATATACATATGTATATATATGCATGTGTGCATGCATATTTATATGTACATTATATGTGGGTGTGCGTATCCCTGGCTTTGCTGAATAGGCAAAGAAACAAAAACACCCCATTAACAATGTGCACACCTAGCACCCAGATTTTGGTCTTTATTCCCATTTCCTACTAAAAGGAACTTGGGCCCCCACACCCAGAGTTAGCCCTATTTACTGACTTTACGACAAAGAATCCAGGTTCCATTTGAAAATTCTACTGAAGCTTTAGAACATGTGTAGTCAGAGGGGAGTCCTGCTAAGAGGAGGGACTGAGAAGTCAGAAGCTGGACCACTCTCCCGAGATCAGACTGGTCTGGGAAGATGAAACGGCAACAACCAAGAGTTTTTCATGAAACAAACTAACCCAATGTTTAAATTCCAAGATCATCTTCCTCTAACATTTTGTGTTAATTTGTTCTTTTAAAATTTAAATGGTGATGACAGTAGATGGTGGTTGAGCATTTTATTTGTTTTGTTTTGTTTTAATGTCCTTACTTGACAAAGTAAAGCTCTGACAATCCCAAGTCAGTTCCCAAAATTCTTCTGGACATTTCATTCACTTATAAAATCTGAATGTCTAGAAACTACTGGATTAGATAATTTCTTCAGCTGCTGTTGACACTCAGATTTTATGGAAGTACATAGTGACTTGACAAACTTGCTGAATTTACCAAAGAGTAAAGAAATTAATGAGCTGCTTCAATGATTATGAATACAAAAATGACTTGAAATAGATAAACAGCAAATAACTATGTTGCATGGTTTAACAATAAGATAACTCTTAGGGGCAAAAGATATAAGGGAAACCTCATAAGTAATAGGATGTGATTTACTCAAGTGAAATGGCTGCAAAATTGAAATATAATTAATGAAATTGTAGGAATTTGCTATAGACTGAATTTTGTGTCCCCCCCCAAAATTCACATGCTGGAGTCTAAGCCTCAGTGTTATGGTATTTGGAGATGAAGCCTTTGGGAGGTGATTAGGTCATGAGTGTGAGGCCCTCATGAATGGGATTGGTGCCCTATACAAGAAGCCCAAGAGAGCTCCATTCCCCCTTCTGCCATGTGAGGACACAGTGAGAAGACAACCATATATGAACCAGGAAGCGAGGCCTCACCAGACCCCACATCTGCTGACGCCTTGATCTTCACCTTCCCAGCCTCTAGAACTGTGAGAAATAAATTTCTGTTGTTTATAAATTACCCAGTCTGTGGCATTTTGTCATAGCAGCCTGAATAAGCCAAGACAGACCTTAAAAAAAGAATTATCCTTCTTTTCTGTTTTTAGAAATAAAAGCAAGACCTAGAATCTTACATCCAGTGGAAATCCACGATAAGGAAATACAGAATCCTTTCTTGATTTTATGCGCTGTTAAGCAACTGCAGTTTATTTTGGAACACACTGGCCCAACAGAGCACTCAGGCATAGAAGCTGAAGTAACAACTCATAGTTGGGAAGTTTTCTGTAATTCATGTAGAATTCATGTTTAATTCACGGTGGAATAAGCCCAAGGTAGCTGCACTCTGACTGCTTGTTGAAAGAACAGCCTTGGGAGATTTTTCCAAGGACATTGCTCTGAAAAAAAAATAGGATGCTTTTTCTTACTTCTTGAGACCTGTACGTGCTGACAGTGGGTGCACACAGGCAGCAGGTCGCCCCTTCCCGCCCTTCCTTATTTTGCCTATGCAGTCTCCAGGCAGCACCCCAAACTCATCTCAGAAACCAGTTTACTGGACACATGGGTCAATTCTGAGATGTCCTCGCCACCTCCCCCCCAGCAAAATAAGGCAGTTTATCAAAATGGTGACGGAGCATTGCCATCTGGTGGCAACAGAGTGACTGCAAGGTTCAGTGGACAGGCATGGAGGGTGGAAGAGAAGGAAGCATTACTATGCATGCACCACACTTGATGCTAGATGCATAATTATTTTGCTTTAATCCTCAAAGTGACCCTGTGAGGACTCCATCATCGCCTCTGTTTCACACATGAGGAAATTAATGCTCAAAGGGCTTCAGTAATAAGTAACTTGCCAAAGGGCAGAGAGTGGCAACATGGCTGGGAAGCAATGGAGGTAGGATTTTCCAACACGAAAGCTTTCCTTCTCTCTACAATGCCTCTTTCCCCTGATTGTGGGTGGAGATTTTAGAAGTAAGCTAAAAATGAAGAACAAGGATGCTGACTTTATTTCCAGAAGGCAACGTGGTGGATGAGATATGGATGAACTAATAGGAAAGGAACTAACATTTTTGAGCCCTGTCACGTCCCCAATCCCATGCTGGGTGCTTTGTGTTTATGTCATGCTAACCTCCAGGCAGAGGAGAGCAGTTGCGGAGCACTAAGGAAATAACCCACAGGGACGGCACGCGGTAAAGACCCTGACGGACAGCTGCGCTCGGCTTAGCTCAGGAAGCGCTTCTCAGGGAAGCTCCTCAATGAAAGCAGAAGGAGGAAGCCACATTAAGTGTTCTAGGATCACAAATTGGATTCTAACTGTCTCCTCAAATACCTGGGGAGGGCAGGTGGGTGGGTAGTGTACGTGCAGTACACCAGGTGAGCTCTTGTGCTCCTGTCAAAGTTAAAATGTCAAGCCTCTCAGGACCTTGACAACAAGTCAGCCCCTTGTCTTACTGACAAGAGGACAGGGCTGTGAGAGTGGCTGAGGCCATGCAGCAGCTCCTGGTGGTCGTGTGGCACTCCTGCTGGGTTTCTGAATCAGAGGACCTGGGATCTACTAGTGGGAAGATCACCTGCTGATCTTGGTTGGTGGCAGAGCTCAGGTGTCCTGGCCACTCTTGGGGCCATGACAGCACTCTGCCACCTGGGTGTGGGCCTCATTCTGGATCAGAGGATTTGAACAAAAGGTGACAGCTGAGGACAATCATTTTGAGACACTAGTCACATTTGCTCTCCAATAGCTTGTTTAGCTATACATGGGCAATGGACTGAAGAAGCAAATTCAAAGTCAAGGGCTCAGGAGTGGGCTACTGACCAGGCAGAGTCTAAAGAAAAGGCACCAGGCTACTTGTTTTATATCTTAGGGCTCTGAAGTGTATTAAATAAGCAAATTAGCAAAAATGTAGTTACTCTACATTTCTTCTTTCGTCGTCTGGCAATATTCTCATCTACAGTTCTGTGTCTGGAGCTGAGCTACAGGCCCTGCCTGGTGTCTGTGTGAGGACGCCACGGGGCACACGGTGAGTGTCAGGCTGTGACACAAGAGAGAGGTGGATCCTTTGGAATTGGATCTGGAGGCTGCAGAAGGTAACTTTGGCAATCAAAACATTTTAAAGATTGGCCATGAATATTTCAGCTGAATTATACATATTGGTTGTCTACTTTTACTCAAGTATTGCCAATTAGCCACCTATGACATTATTTTTTTAAAAAGTTTATCTCAATTATGATAATTTCAAAATATGAAAATTGCTTGTATATTACCACATTTCTCTGACTAGCAAACTTCCCTCATGCTTTAGAAGTATGGTTTGAAAAAAAAAAGTATGGTTTGGTCCGGTGCAGTGGCTCAGCCTGTATTCCTAGCACTTTGGGAGGCCGAGGCGGGAGTTTGACATCAGTCTGAGCAAGAGCAAGACCCCATCTCTACAAAAAATAGAAAAATTAGCTGGGTGTGGTGGTGTGTGCCTCTAGTCCCAGCTACTCGGGAGACTGAGAAAGGAGGATCCCTTGAGCCCAGGAGTTTGAGGCTGCAGTGAGCTACGATGATGCCATGGCACTCTAGCCTGGGCGACAGAGTGAGACCCTGTCTCAAAAAAAAAAAAAAAAAAAAAAAAAAGTATGGTTTGACATATTATTGGCATTTAACTTTTGGGGATCATTGCCTCCGTAATCTGGGGCAAACACGCCTGGTGGGACAAACAGGTGAGCCGTGCTTACCTCTGCGCGGCCTCTGTCTTGGAGGTGTAGGGCATGGAGGAGAACACCAGGGACTGGAACTTCTTCCAGTGCATTACGCCAGGAATGATGTCCTGTAACGAAAGCCGGCGCAGGGCTACTACATGGAAAGGAACTGTTCGGTGCGGTAAAGTCTAGAAAGGACTTCTGTTTCGTTCAACTGACTGTTTTTCAGTCTTAAAAGTTTAGCTCCAATATTCATAGCTCCATTAAGATTGATTGAATTTTTCTGAGGTAAAAGGCAATTGCTCTGGCAAAGGGCATTAAACAACACAACCCAGAACTAGACACTAAGGAGAGGGTATTTCCTTGGCTTCTTTAGGTGCACAAGCAGCCCGTCCTCGCGCGGGGCGGAGGGCAGATGCGCACGCACTGTCTGTTTTGATTGCTGTGAATGGGACGCTAATGCGACACTCAGAGGGGCTGGCAGTTCGTGAATGGCGCTCCAGGCAGGGGAACCACGTGTGTGCCATGTGGATGGAGAGTGCCGCCAGGAGGCCACCCGCTCGGCGGAGCGCAGGGTGTGATGGGGTTGGCAGGAATGCGGCAGGAGAGGCAGGTCACAGGGCCTTGTGGGCCAAGCCGATGAGCTGGAGCTGCTCCCGCAGGCAGCAGGACGCCCTGGGGGCTTTGGAGCAGGGAACGAAACGATCTGGTGTGTGTCTAAGGAAGACTGCGGTGGAGGGCTGGCCGCGGCAGCGGGGGGCTGTGGGGCAGACTGGGAGAGACGTGCGCGCTGCTCAAGAGGCAGACACGGCAACCGGCGGTGGTTAGAGGTGGCGAGTGAGGGAGACAGAGTGATCCAGGACCACATGGGTAACTGCAGCAATCCACAGAACAAAAAAGCAAGTCGGTGGCACAGGACGAGGGGACAGTTTGGGGTGTGGTGGGCAGAAGTGAGGAGAGACGATGAGCTGAGTTAGGGAAGTACTGAGTTGGAAGGGCCTGAGGTTAATCCTCGAGAGGTGCTGTGAGGTATTCAGGTCAGGTTGGTCATCTAGGGGGGAGAAGGAATTCTTGGAGCCCCTTCTTTACTGTGCATGTGTCATGTCGCCCATTCTGATGTTTCTACACTTGCTGGGGCCACAGGAAGAGGAGGTCACACCAAGGGGTTACGCACACCATGTGACCATTTTTACATGGTTGAAATACGAACATTAGGCATGGCCTTCAAGGGGAAACGAGAGTGAGAATGCTGGAAACGGCAGCAGGCAGCCCGGGAAGGGGTGTGGACAGGGCAAGGCCATGTCGAGTCTCCACCATACCCCTTTAGGGCTGGCGGTACAAAGGCTGTTGTGCCCACTCTCGTTGTGCAGCTATGTCTGAAAACCTCTGTCCAGCCGTGACCCTCTGTCTTCATCCCCTGCCCCTCCCTGCAGCCCAGGGCCAGCTCTGCCAGTGAGGCTGGTGATGACATTACCGTGTGATGGAGAAACTGCTTTTGGGTGACAGAAATGCTGGACCCACTGTGGGACTCTTTGGTGAACTTGTACTTGGGGTGAGAGCACAGATGATAATCTATCAACGTTTCCACATAGGTCAGCGGGTGCATTACAGCAAATAATCCTGGGCTCGGATTCTGCAGAAGAGAGGAAAGAGAAGATTCTTTTTTGTTTAGCAGTTTCAAAGCCAGGCATAGGACACGCATCAGCTGCTGCTCTCTCCGGCTCCCACTAGCACTAACATTCTGCGATTCCATGTCAGCTCGTCTGGAAAAGAGAGCAGGACAGCAGAGGTGTCTTCAAGTTGGCACTATTTTAAAATATCACACTCATTCATAAATGTCTCTTTTTTGGTTTAAGAGCTTCACTACAAACCGTATGGATTTCCTAAGCTCTCATGAAAACAAGTTTAACTGAAATCATAGCTTAAAATGGCTTCAAGTATTTATTTCTAACTTTGATGAATTAGGGGGAATTATAAAATAAGCAACTGGTTTTAGAAATCCAATAAGCTTCTGGTTTTGAAAACAAAAATAGCCCTTTAAAAATTACTTTAAAGAGAAGGCAAAAAAAGAGGATGACATTTGATATATCAGGAAATGTGAACATTTAACTTTGTTTTGGTAATGTGTTTAATTCAGGAAGGCTCCATTTGGATGCAGTATCTGGTTTTAAGGGAGATTGTTTTTTACTAATTGTCCAGCAGAACTAGTGGAGACACAGAGCAATTATATTAAAATACAAAAATATAAAGCCTTTTAATGTTCTTTCCAGGGCTTGCATAACAAAACCCTACTCTTGTCCCAAACAACAACGTAGATTCTTTCCCTCACAGTTATTTAATCTCAGATGTTTAAAAACCACTAACCTGAGATTTTGTTCTTTTTGTTTGTTTCTATGATTTTTTTTTTTTTTTTGAGACAGATTCTCACTTTGTTGCCCGGGCTAGAGTGCCGTGGCGTTAGCCTACCTCACAGCAACCTCAAACTCCTGGGCTTGAGTGATCCTTCTGCCTCAGCCTCCCAAGTAGCTGGGACTACAGGCATGTGCCACCATGCCCGGCTAATTTTTTCTATATATTTTTAGTGGGCCAATTAATTTGTTTCTATTATTAGTAGAGACGGAGTCTCGCTCTTGCTCAGGCTGGTTTCGAACTCCTGACCTTGAGCGATCCACCCGCCTCGGCCTCCCAGAGTGCTAGGATTACAGGCGTGAGCCACCGTGCCCGGCCTCTATGATTTTTTTTAACAATTAAAGGAAACATAGGCTGGGCGCGGTGGCTCACGCC
>CAUYMX010073540.1:0-10754 GCA_963573855.1 Lepilemur septentrionalis | reverse complement strand
TTTTTGAGACAGAGTCTCACTCTGTTGCCCAGGCTAAAGTGCCGTGGCATCAGCCTGGCTCACAGCAACCTCAAACTCCTGGGCTCAAGCAATCCTTCTGCCTCAGCCTCCCGAGTAGCTGGGACTACAGGCATGCGCCACGATGCCCTGCTAATTTTTTCTATATATTTTTAATTGGCCAATTAATTTCTTTCTATTTTTAGTAGAGACGGGGTCTCACTGTTGTTCAGGCTGGTTTTGAACTCCTGATCTTGAGCGATCCGCCTGCTCAAGGCCTCCCAGAGTGCTAGGATTACAGGCGTGAGCCACGGTGCCCAGCCTTAACACAATTTTTTTTTTTTAACACAATTTTTTAAAACTAAGAGAAAAAGAATGAGGCAGTTCCGCCTCTAAAATAAGTTATACTCTAGTAAGAGAATTTGGACATTTTAAAGAAAAAAATTAACTATTTGGTGACAGAATAGTGGTTGCCTATGTATGGGGTAGGCAGGGACTAACTGGAAAGGGGAGTGAGGGATGTTATTGGAGCGCAGGAAGTGTTTTGTGTCTTTTGTTTTTATAGAAGGGGGTCTTACTATGTTGCCCAGTCTGGTCTGAAACGTCTGGTTTCAAATCATCTCCCCACATCGGCCTCCCAAAGTGCTGGGATTATAGACATAAGCCACTGAGCCTGGGCAGTTTTGTGTCTTGACTGGGGTACTTATTATAGATGTTTAATATCTCTATTGGGTTCTTGTTCAAGGATGGGATCCAAGAGGACTAAGGTTCCACTGATTGAAACTACATGAAAAAGTTTAGGTGAACATGCATTTTTCTAGGGACAGAGTCCATAGCCAGATTGTAGTTCCAGGAGACCAGGGATCATGAATACTTTGTTTAGCATTGTACACCCAGCCCACAGAATACAGCCCAGTAGCCAATGGATGTTTATTGAATGAGTATCTGACTGATTGGATGAAAAGCTTTCATCAGATCCTCAAAGGGGTCTGTAAGCCCCCAAATTTTTAAGACTCAATAATCTAGAAGGAGAAAAATCAAACAGATCTCTGGGAGCTTTATCTGGGCCAGCATTCTGAGAGGAATTTATGATCGTGGATTGATCAAGGAATTTCCCCCTTGATTTCTTTCAAGGGACTGGGTGATTCTCTTCTAAACTGGCTTTCTGATTCTCATAAACCCAACTTCTCCCCCTACTATGTGTATGACCTTAGTTAAATTATTTACGCTAAGGTTTCCACGATAACATCCACCGCAAGGGCCTGTTGAGTGGATTAAGTCAAAATGTTGGTATCGTGTTGGAGCATTATAGTGTACAACTAATTATGTCCTCCCCTGCTCCCCACCACCACTTTCTTTTCCAGGACATTTGTTCACATCCATTTACCTTGATTCTCAGGCCTCATAGGCACTTCCTTGCTCTAACCAGTTTGCCTCCACCAGTCCACAGAATTGCTTGGTTTGGCTGTATAAGTAAATACCAATTATGGTCATTTACAAGAACTGCTGTTCAAATATGCCTAATTACAACCTACTTACAAGAATAATGAGGGAAAATTCACACTTGTTGACTTCCTATTGTGTAATAGCACTATGCTGGGCACTTTCATGCTGTATCTTACCCTACAAATTAAACCTGTCATTAGTAGAAGCATTGACAAAGTTTTTGCTACATGGATATTAATTTTGTGCCTGGATCATAGCAGACATTAAGAAAATACTTGACCAAATAAATTTTGTTTTAGATTTTAACCTAAACTTTCCAAATGTTTAAGCATGAGCAGATGTGTTCCCAACTTTAACATGAGACTGAAAGTTGGTGAGTTTTCAGGGGAACTTGACCAACAGATACTTACTGAGTGGATACTGTGTGCTTAAACTATGAAAAGACCTGGGGCTTGCAAGCTGAGGTCCTGGGTGGGGAGACTAGACTAGATTAGGGAAAGGTTGCCTAGTTGGCCCAGGCTGGGCTGGGTATGAATGGGGAGTGCATGGGCAGAAACCTTTGCAGGTTGCCAGGAAAGATCTCTTGGCAGGACTAAGCAAGGAGGAGTTACTGGGAAAGAGACTGGATTCTGTGCTGGGAAGCTTGGGCTCAAGTTATGGCTGAGGCTTAACTGGTTGGGTAACTTGGAATACATCCCTTAACCTCTGCAGACCTTGGTTTAGCATCTGAAAAATAAGGGGATGGGGTGTTATGGAACTTGCTCAGTTATTACATGCCTTCTTAGATTGTAAGATTCTCTATCAGCCACATTTTCTCCTTAAGAAGAAAATACCTTCTATTCTTAGAATGTCAACTAAGCCAATCAATGATATTTATAAAGCACCCACTATACCCTAGGAGACTATGCCATAAACTTTTTCTCCCTGTGTTTTTTTTTTTTTTTTTTTGAGACAGAGTCTCACTGTGTTGCCTGGGCTAGAGTGCATTGCCTGGGCTAGAGTGCTGTGGCATCAGCCTAGCTTGCAGCAACCTCACACTCCTGGGCTCAAGCAATCCTTCTACCTTAGCCTCCCAAGTAGCTGGGACTACAGGCATGCGCCACGATGCCTGGCTAATTTATATATATATATTTTTTTTTTTTTAGTTGGCCAATTAATTTCTATTTTTAGTAGAGACAGGGTCTCGCTCTTGCTCAGGCTGGTTTCGAAGTCCTGACCTTGAGCGATCTGCCTGCCTCAGCCTCCCAGAGTGCTAGGATTACAGGCGTGAGCCACCACGTGTGGCCGCTCCCTGTGGTTTTTAAAAAAATTATTATCATTATATTTTTTTTAGAGATAGGGTCTCACGCTGTTGCCCAGGCTGGGGTGCAGTGGCATGATCACAGTTTACTGCAGCCTTAAACTCCTGGGCTCAAGCAAGCCTCCCACCTCAACCTCCTAAAGTGCTGGGATTACAGGTGTGAGCCACAGTGCCTGGCCTAATTATTATTTTTAATTTTAATAAAATGTACATAACATTAAATTTACCATCTTAATCATTTTAAGTGTACAGTTCAGTAGTATTAAGTACTTGGATGTACAACCATCACCACCATTTTCAGAACTTTTTCATTCTGCAAAACTAAAACTCTGAACTTTTTTTTTTTTTTTTTTAGACAGGGTCTCACTGTATCACCCAAGCTGGTCTCCAACTCCTGGGCTCAAGCAATCCTCCCTCCTCAGCCTCCGTAGTAGCAGGGACTATAGTGCTGCTAGAATTCCCCATTCTCCTCTTTCCCTAACCCCTAGCAACCATTCTATTTTCTGTCTATGAATTTGACTACTCTAGGTACCTCATATATATGGAATTATACTGTATTTGTCTTTGACTGGCTTTTTTCACTTAGCAGAATGTCCTCAAGGTTCATCTATGTTGTAGCATGTGTTAAAATTTTCTTCCTTTGTAAGGCTGAATAATATTCCCCTTTATGTTGTGTATACCACATTTTGTTTATTCATCCACTGGTGGACACTTGGATTGCTTCCACCTTTGGCTATTGTGAATAATGCTGCTGTGAACATGGGTGCCCAAATATCTCTTCAGGACCCTGCTTTTGATTCTTTTGGGTATACATCCAAAAGTGGAATTGCTGAATCATATGGTAATTCTATTTTTATTTTTTTAGGAACTGCCATACTGTTTTCCATAGCAGCTGTACCATTTTATATTCCCACCAACAATGCACAAGGGTTCTGATTTCTCCACATCTTCATCAAAACATATTTTGATTTTTTGATAGCAGCCATCCCAATGGGTACAAGGTGGTATTTCACTGTGGTTTTGATTTACATTTCTGTAATGATTAATGATGTTAAGCATTTTTTTCATGTGCTTTTTGGTCATTTGTGCAATATATCGTCTTAGAAGAAATGGCTATTCAAGTCCTTTGTCCATTTTTTAATTGGGTTGCTTGTTTTTTTGTTGTTTCGTTGTAAGAGTTTATATATTCTAGATATTAACCCTTTATCAAAGGTAAGATTTCAAATATTTCCTTCCATTCTGTAGGTTGCCTTTTCACTCTGTTGTTAGTGTCCTTTAATGCACATAAAAGACTGTCTTTTCCCCACTAAATGGTCATGGTACCCTTATCAAAAATCACGTGACCATTTCAGTGCCGTTTTTGTGCCACAAACTTTTGCGGATGGTGGTACAGAAATGATAGTCTCTGCCTTAAGGAAGCCAAAGTTGAGTTATATACTCAGATTCCGTTTCAAGAAGCATTGGCCCAGTGCTGATGTGTGCTCAGTGGCCACTGGGCCCATGTTTTCCCACACTCTGCCTCTTAAGCTTCCAATCCAACCAGTGAGATAGGTAGGACGATCCCCTTTAGCAGAGGAGTTAACTTAGCCGGGAGAGCACGGTTATGGCTTATGATGCGGCACGGAAAGAGTCAGGATTTGAACCCAGAGTTCCTGGTTGCATGTGTCAGTCATGCTGTTTCAGGTAAGATGCTCTCATCTCTAAAATGTGGGCAGAAGTGAAATGAGATGGTCTCTTGAGCAGCCTTGCAACGCTAGCATCCTACGCCTTACGGAGTCGCTAAAAGCCAGAGGCCCTGCGTGAGGTGTAGATATTAACTATTATTGGGGTACACAGAGGAGTGGGGGCACACATCAATCCCAGCCCGGAAAAACAGAGTCCTAACGCGGCGCCCCTACCACACTGAGCGGACCCCAAGTCCTTACCCGGAACCTGGGCGTGGCTGGGCTATGCTATTGGCGCGGGTAGGGGGACGAGCAACAGAGAAATGCCTGCGACGAGATCCTCGTTGAAATTCCCCCACAGTGTCTCCGAGGGGAGTTTTCGGGACTCTACAACGTCTCCAGCATTAGCAGCCTTGCCTCGCTTCCGTTTCCTCACTTCCCGCGGAGTCACTTCGTCCCCTGAGTCCCCTTGTCGGATTTCCTTTTGGTACGCCCCCACCCCGCTCGGAGACGCTAGGCTGGCGCACGCGTGGCCACTGCGCATGCGGACCCCCGCCGTGGGGGCGGTACTGGGGGGAGGGAAGCGCGGAGCACGGACCCCGCCCCTTCGCGGCTCCACGCGTGACGTCGCGGGGGGCGCTGGCCTCCGCCCGGCTCCCAGCGGTGAGAGCTGCGGGCGGACCCGACGCGCTAGACGGGGAAGGGATGAGGGTGCTGCGATCCTTCAGGAAGGGGACTTGGGGGGTAGGGGAGGCTCAGGTGCTCCACCAGCGGCCGGCCCTCAGGCTCTGCCCTACCCCTTCCTCTTTCCCCACTTTCAGCAGTACAGGGACGGGAGGCGGGGCAGGGGCTGAGCACTTGTGACACCTTCATTTTCTGTGGCTCCCCCTTCTTCCCCCACCTCCTGTTTATCTCTTCACCTTCCAGATACTCTTTCATCAGGCTGTCGCTTCTTGCGTGGGAGAGAGCACCCCACTTGGAAGCAGGAGAAGGATTTCAGACCTTGGCTCTACCACTGCTATGTTAAAGTCCGCGAGCCTCAGTTTCCCCCACGGTGCTTTTGCCTGGCCTCATCTGGTTTTGAGGATCATTATGACACAGAGAAGGAGAAAGGAAATGGGACATATGTTGAGTTCCTGCACTGCCGAGTACCATGCAGACTGCTTTATCTGCCATATTTAATCCTCATTACTTGGTGTTCTTAGAACTCCCATTTCACAGATTCTTAAGCTCACAGAGAGGTTGCCTGACTTGGTTTTACATAGCCAGTGAGTAGCAGAGAGGGATTCGGACCTAGAGGTTTAGCTCCAAAGTTGAGTTCTTCTGCAGACACTTCCCTTGTGTGGGCTCGGGCTGGAACTGTTCTTCAGCTAATTACCTAGCCCCAGAACAGCAGCTTCCTATTTCTCCAGCTAAGAATTCTACTTTTTGGGTTCCTTTTTCCAGCACAGAGTGTTCTGCTCTGCTTCTGCTTTGATTAGTTCAGACATCAAATGCAACAAACATTTATTGATTGGTGCAGGGAGATGAACTGTTGGAGTCAAGAGGCTTAGATTCTTGTCCTGGTTCTGCCACTAACTGTGTGGCCTTGGACAAGTCCCTTATCTTCTCAGAGCTTTAGCTTCCCTTTCCATAAAATCGGTGAGTGCCTTCTCACCAGCAGGCTCTTGTCCAGTTCTCCATTCCTGTCCTCCAACAGGCTCTCTGTGGAGGCCCAGACACCTCTCTTCCTCATGGGTGACTGCCAGGCGGGGCACAACCTGCATCTGTGTCTGGCCCACCACCCACCTCTGGTCTGTGCCACCTTGATCCTGCTGCTGCTTGGCCTCTCCGGCCTGGGCCTTGGCAGCTTCCTCCGCACCCACAGGACTGGCCTGCGCAGCCCTGACATCCCTCAGGTAAGTGCCCTCCTGTTCATCCTTCCCGTGTTGACCTGCTCTTGCTGCTAATCTCATCTCACCTCTCTCCCACCCTCTTTTTGCATGCAGGACTGGGTCTCCTTTTTGAGATCTTTTGGCCAGCTGACCCTGTGCCCTGTGAATGGGACAGTGACAGGGAAGTGGCAAGGGTCTCACGTCGTGGGCTTACTGACCACCTTGAACTTCAGAGATGGTCCAGACAGGAACAAGACCCAGACATTCCAAACCAAGATCCTGGGTAGTCAGATGGGATTGAAAGGTGAGATCAGGGAGAACTGTGGGGTCGGGCATCAGAACACTCAGGGCTAGGCCCTGCCTCTGACCTCACCAACCTGGTAACCTTGGATACACCCCTGAGTCACTTCTGCTGTAACAAGGACTAGATATTTGTAGTGAACATGCTGCCCACAGTGAAGAGTCTCTATAACTGTTTTCCCTTTTCCCTTCCAGTCTTGAGGTTGAGTCTGTCCTTGGAGGTGTGATGAGATGGGCTAGGTTTGACCCAGTGTTCTTTCTCATCCCTATGGCTGTCTGCTCTTACTAGGCACCTTCTTTTTCCTCAGAGATATCAGAGAAACATGTTCTGTTCAATCAAACTAGTGTCTTAAGTGCCTTCTACATGCTTAGTACAGCTCCCTGTGCGCTATGGAGGATACAGAAAAAAATTAGACACTATCAATTTCCAAAGAGCTTACAGTCTTCTGGGAAAATGACAAGTGTGTGTGAGAGCTAGAGTCAGTGAGTACCATTAATCACTGTATGATATTTGGCCTCAGATTCCTTATCTGAAAATTGGGGAGATGAGGAGGGAGGAAAGAAAGTAGAATTTTCTGACTTCTGAGGTCCTTTCCAATACTGTCTTTCTAAGATTCTGTATATGTGTGTGTGGAGGGGGTGTGTCTATGTATGTCCAGGTGTACATGTACGTGAACAAAGAACAGAATAAAGAATGTGTCTGATATATGTAGACTTGGGACAATTTTTCCTATTCTTTTAACTTAATATATATAACAGTTTTATTGAGATATGATTAACATACTGTACAATTTACCCATTTAAAGTTTACAAATAAGTGGGGCATGGTGCTCATGCCTGTAATCCCAGCACTTTGGGAGGCTGAGGGGAGAGAAGTGCTTGAGCTGGGGAATTTGAGACCAGCCTGAGTAACAAAGTGAGAACCCCATCTCTACAAAAAATTTAAAAATTAGTCAGATGTGGTGGCTCACAGCTGTAGTTCTAGTTACTCAGGAGGCTGAGGCAGGAAGATTGCTTGAACATAGGAATTCAAGGCTGCAGTGAGCTATGATGGTACTACCACATTCCAACCTGGGAGACAGACCCTGTCTCTAAAAATGAATGAATGAATGAATGGCTTTTAGTACATTCACAAAAGTGTACAACCATCACCACAATAAGTTTTAGAACATTTTCATCATCCCCAAAAGAAACCCTCTACCGATTAGCAGCCACTCCCCTTCCCCCACAAATCTCCTAGTCCTAGGCAACCACTATTCTACTTTCTGTCTCTGTAGGTTTGCTTAGTCTGGACATTTCATATAATTTGTGGTCTTTTGTGATTGACTTGTTTCATTTGGCATGTTTTTAAGGTTCATCCATGTTGTAGCATGTATCAGTATTTTTTTTTTATTGCTGAATAACATTCATTATATGAATATTCCCATTTTTATTTATACAGTCATCTTTTTTTTTTTCTTTTTTTGAGACAGAGTCCCACTCTGTTGCCTGGGCTAGAGTGCTGTAGTGTCAGCCTAGCTCACAGCAACCTCAAACTCCTGGGCTCAAGCCATCCTTCTGCCTCAGCCTCCCAAGTAGCTGGGACTACAGGCACGCGCCACCATGCCCGGCTAATTTTTTTTCTATATGTTTTAGTTGGCTAATTAATTTCTTTCTATTTTTGGTAGAGACAGGGTCTCGCTCTTGGTCAGGCTGGTCTTGAACTCCTGAACTCAAATGATTCTCCCGCCTTGGCCTCCCAGAGTGCTAGGATTACAGGCGTGAGCCACCGCGCCTGGCCTATATCCATTCATCATTTAACATTTGGGTTCTTTTCACTTTTTCACTATTATGAGTGATGCTGTTATGAACACTTGTGTAAGGTTTTGCATGGGCCTGTTTTCCTTTCTCTTGAGATTATGCTTAAGAGTAGGATATATAACTCTATGTTTAATCTTTTAAAGAACTGCCAAACAGTTTTTTGTTTTTTTTTTTAAGAGACAGAGTCTCACTCTTGCCCGGGCTAGCTCACAGCAACTTCCAACTCCTGGGCTCAAGCAATCTTCCTGCCTCAGCCTCCTGACAAGCTGGGACTATAGACACATATAGGCACATATAGCCACCATGCTTGGCTAATTTTTTCTATTTTTAGTAGTGATGGGGGTGTCACTCTTGCTCAGGCTGGTCTCGAACTCCTGAGTCAAGCGACCTCAGCCTCCTAGAGGGCTAGGATTACAGGCATGAGCCACCACACCTGGCCCCAAACTGTTTTCCAAAGCAGCTATACAATTTTATAATTCCCACCAGAATGAGATTTCCATTTTGTGCATATCCTCACCAACACTTTTTGATTATAGCCATCCTAATTATTGCGAAGTTGTGTCTCTCTGTAGTTGTGATTTGCATTTTCCTGATGGTTAGTGAGATTGATAATGATTTTTTATGTGCTTATTGGCCATTTGTACATCTTTTTTGGAGAAATATATATTCAGAGTCTTTGCCTATTTTAAAAATTGGGTAATTTGTCTTTTAATTTTTGAATTAGAAGAATTATGTTTTCTAGGTACAAGTTCCTTATCTGATATATGATTTACATATATATATATATGATCTTTTCTCTCATTTTGTGAGTTGTGTTTTCACTTTGTTGATGGTATTCTTTGAAGCATAAAATTTTTTAATTTTGATGAAGTCCAATTTATCTGTTTATTTCTTTTGTTTCTTGTGCTTTTAGTGTCATATCTAAGAAGACTTTGCCTAACCGAAGGTCACAAAGATTTACTTCTATACTTTCTTCTAATAATTTTATAGTTTTAGCTACATTTAGGTCTATAATCCATTTTTAGTTACTCTTTGTGTATGGTATGAGGATGGGGTCCAACTTTATTCTTTTGCATTTGGCTAGCCAGTTGTCCCAGCACCTTTTATTTAAAACACTATTCTTTCCCCATTGAATGATCTCGGCACTCTTATTGAAAATCAGTTGACCACAGATGTATGGGTTTGTTTCTGGACTCTCAATTGTATTCCATTTATCTAGATGTCTGTTCTTATGCTAATACCACATTGTTTTGATTACTATAGCTTTGTAGTAAGTTTTGAAACCAGGAAATGTAAGTCCTCCAACTTTGTTCTTTTTCAGGATTGTTTGACTATTCCAGTTCTCTTGAGTTTCCATATGAATTTTAGGATCAGCTTGTCAATTTCTTCTGCAAAGAAGTTTTTTCCTTTTTATAATGATTAGAAAGAAAGTAATAACATCAAAGGGGGAAAATCACCTATGACTGCATCATACATGTAACAATTATTATTATTATTATTATTTTTTGAGACAAGAGTCTCACTGTGTTGCCCGGGCTAGAGTGCCGTGGCATCTGCCTAGCTCAAACTCCTGGGCTCAAGCGATCCTCCTGCCTCAGCCTCCCGAGTAGCTGGGACTACAGGCATGCGCCACCATGCCTGGCTAATTTTTTCTATATATTTGTAATTGGCCAATTAATTTCTTTCAATTTATAGTAGAGACAGGGGTCTCACTCTTGCTCAGGTTGGTTTTGAGCTCCTGACCTTGAGCGATCCTCCCGCCTCGGCCTCCCAAGGTGCTAGGATTACAGGCGTGAGCCACCGCGCCTTGCCTGTCTTTTTTAATTTTAGACATTCTTGAATGTGAGGAGTGGTTTCTCATTGTTGTTTTGATTTCCATTCCCTTAATGACTAATAATGTTGAGCATCTTTTTGTGCATTTATTTGCCAAATGTATATCTTCTTTGGTAATGTATCTGTAATCTTTCCCCCATTTAAAAAATTGGGTTATTTTCTTATTATTGAGTTTGAGATATCTCATGTATTCTAAACACAAGTCCTTTATCAGACATGTAATTTGCAAATATTTTCTCCCAGATTGTTTTTTCATTCTTTTAGCAGTATCTTTAGAAGAGAAAGTTTAATCTTTTTGAAGTCAAATTTACCAATTCTTTTCTCTTATGAATCATACTTTTGGTGTCGTATCTAAGAAATCTTTGCCTAATTCAAGGTCACAAGCATATTCTCCTATAGTTTTTTTTTTTTTAATTGGGGGAAAACTACAAAGCATTTACAGTACAATGTTTACAGTCACAATTCGTAGTGAGCTGATTTCCCAAAATATATTACCACTCAAGTTGACTTATCTTGTTACATTCAAAAACCTACTCTGTC
>CAUYMX010073538.1:0-21111 GCA_963573855.1 Lepilemur septentrionalis | reverse complement strand
AAAGAAAGAAAGAAAATAGCATATATAGAGAGTGTTCACAAGAGGTTGCAAACTCAGATTCTTACAGAATTCAGAAAGGCACCAAAAATGAGTAAAGTAGACTGGTTTAAGAAAAATCAACTGCCAGAAATGTAATCAAACTTTCATTTTTACTTGACTAAGGCATAAGTATATAACATAATATAAACATGTATGATATTGGAGATTATATATTAAGTTTGAAATTGAAAAACATAACATTTGAAAAATGGAAATCTGTTATTATTAATTTTTTTCTTTCATACTTCATTACTTCTTTGCTTTAGAACCAGAAATGTGACACTTTTTCTTTTGCCCCAACATGTCAATGTTGAGTCTTGCATTTCATGTTGCGATGTGCTGTATAGAATTCAACCTTGAATCTTTTAACTGAGAGCAATCGTTTTATTTAGCTTCATAATGAAAAACAGCTGTTCATGGCTGAGCATTGATAGAATCTTTGTACGATGGTTTTTATATTTAGAGTAACCACTCTTGAGATATTTGTAGAATTCTGGCGTTCTAATGTTGCAATATTTAGTTCTGGGGACTCAATTGTAGTTCAAAAAAATTCTATTTATAATACAATATTAATTGAGAAAGGTGAGTTCAAACAATTACATTTATGGCACAATATTTGTTGAGAAAGCTCATTTTTATAAAATTAGAATCTTTTTTGGAATCCATGCTGTCTTCAACTCCACAATTTTAGGAGTGCAGTTGCAATGATCTCCTTCATTTCTGAAAATTGATTTCAGCATAGGAAAGTAGGCCAGATTATTCTTTGACAGATGAGTTTCTTTAAGATATAATTTCACTATGAATAGAAAAATGGAATAGTCCATTTTCATACTTGTAAAGATTCTTACAGAGAAGTACCAAAAGGGTTAGATGGCTTGTGATATTTACTGAAAGGCCGATAGTTTGATCCAATTTTTGCTGGTGAGTTGGGATATTTTTTTGGAGGGATGATATGAACAAATGAATAATTTTTCAGCTGTTCCCCCTTCCACAAATAAAAGACTCTGATATTATATACTAACTATCCTTCATTTATTAGAATACATCAATGTTATAACTTGTATGTCCAGTTCATTAAGCAAAGCATCGAATTCTTCATGCTTTCAGCCATGGGAGTAAATCTAATTCATTAGGCCCACGATACGTTCTCTTTTAACTTTTAAGCAAAAGGCAATTCCTGGCTAACTATTTAGTTTTTATGATTGTGCAAAATTTGTCACCTTGGATTTAAGATTCATAATGAGGTCAGTGTTAACACTGACCATCTCAGGAGCTCTGTTTCATAGTCAGGCTTACTAATTCTGACCTGTCTGCTTTAAATTTTTCAAGACTTCTCAACACGCAAAGCTAAGTCATTTCCTGAAATTGTGCCTGTGATGGACACCATGCCCAAAAGTTCTCCAATCACATTGAAGTCTCTTTGGAACCATAAATAAATATAGCTGACTGGGTGGTATTATTTTAACTAGGCTCTCATAAGCTTCACTAGGAAATGCCACAAATGATTTAACTTTTTCACACAGCCTGTCCTGTAAGTTCTCAGCCATGTCGTCATCTTGCTGAGCAACAGCGTTTCTGTTTAGTCTTTCATTTGCAAATACTTGTTTTTGTTCAAGGCATGAATTTCTCCATTTCTCTGTACTTAATAGATATACTATTTTATAAACCCACCATTCATAAAAGGTTTCAATACCTGAGCAATATTTTCACCTTCTCCATAACTTCATTTCACAGTTGCATCATTTGTTTCATTTGCTTTGAAAAATAAAACATGGTGAAACATCGGTCCTTTATTTTAGATCATTAAGTTTCTGTGTACTAGTCATGGCTTTTTTGGTTGGATTTTGACACTGACACATTTTATTTGCAGGTCAAACTTGGAAGAATGTTTTTAACTTCTGCAAAAAACCCCAAAACACCTATTTTCCATTTTTCTGCAAACACACAGACCTCTTTGATGCTGTTTTGTGTCTTTCCTTTTGATTGAATTATGGATATACATATATATATAAAATACACACACACATAAAGGCAAATAACCACTTGGCTCCAGTGGATTTGTCCCTTGCTGAAATGTGATTCCATTCCAGACCTTCCAAATGTTTAAAACTTAATAGAGGTGTAATGTACAAATAAAAAAGTAGCTATATTTTGAGTGTACGGTGTGATGAATTTTTCATGAATAGAACATGCTGGAATAACCCACAGCTAGATGAATGTAACAGAACAGTATCAGGACCCACAGGGCCCCCTCAAACTCACACTTCCTTCCAGTTGAGAGTTTATACTTTTGTAAGACAAAAGTCTCTGGGTTCACATGTGAAGTCCCAATTTCTAAATTTTGTCAAGTAATTCAAAACATTAAAAAACCCTGTAGGCCAAACAAAATACATCTTCTGGCCAGAGTCAGCCTAGAGGACTCCAGCGTGAAACCTCTGGTTTGCAAGCTTTTCTTGGTGTCTGGCAGCTCCAGACACTGCTCTTCTCCTCCATCCAAGGGGTGGCAGCCATGTTGGTACTCCATGAGCCCAGTGTGGTTGACTGGGCTCTTTCTCTGAGACTTTGGAAGGGGGGCCCTGAAATAGTCATCATCTAGCAGATGGTGCTGAAAGTGGAGCAGCTGTAGCCCCAGGGCTGGAGAAAGCCCCATTTCACCATGTCATGAAGTAACTGGGAAAACTGGTGCCCAGAGAGAAAAATGGAGCAGGTATGCAGACGGAGTGGATACATGGACAGAGGGTACATGAGTGACAGTAGCCTCCTTAGCCCCCCAGCAGTCTCCTAGCTCCCCAGGTCTTGGTTCTAGCCCCTACTATGGCCAGTGTATACTGGACACCAAGAGACTAATTAGGCTGGCAGGCTCCTCTAAGAACTCAAGAGGAAGTCAGGTGGCTGAGTCACAGCAAGTGATGCTGGTGACAGCCAATGGCTGGCAATCAAGTGAGCACGGTCTCTGTCCACTCAGAGCCTGCCCCTAAGCCAGTGAGCTGGGTTAGGGTGTAGGAGGCCTGGCAGGCAAGCAGAAGATGGAAGTTTCTTCAGGTAAGCTCATACTAGGGTTCTGGCTTAACAATTGTCACAGGTTGGGTTATTATTTCCAATTCTTCACTCCTTCCCTCTAAGAGAATTATGTGTCCATGTCCTTTGCCATATTACTTTGCACATACCCTACTAGAAGAGGTGGAGCATATATTCCCATCCGTTCAACTGTGGGGCTTGGCCAGTTGACTTGCTTTGGCAAGTGGAATATGGATGGACTTGACAATAGGCCAGTTCTGAGTTGAGGTCTAAAGAGTTGTGGGAAGTTTCCACTGGCTCTTTTCTTGTACTCCTTCCATCCATAAAGAGAAGAGCCCTGCCCCAGGTAGGTGTTGGTTCCAGAAAGAGAGACATATGGGATTGATCTGTACCCAGCCCACTACCTGAATCCGAGCGCCTCCACCCAGCCCATAGACTATGAGTGAGAAAAATAAATGTTTGTTTTATAAGCCACTAAGATTACAGAATTGTTTATTACTTAGTATTATCACAGCAATAGCTGACTAACATTGAGGAGAACTGGAATCCTAGGTTAAACTAGGGCCTGGGAGTCAGGGCAGAAGAGCCTGATTATATCAGAATGGGCCCCGCCTGGAGAGGGGAGAGGAGAGCTCAGATAGAGGCAGGGGCAACATGAGCGGTAATGTGGGTTCTTAAAGGTCATCCCAGAGGGCACCAGATCCATGTATGATTGGAAAAGGGAAATGAGAGTGGTCTGGGGGAAATGCCTGTCACCTCATTGATCATCTGGCTTGAAGGAAAATCAGGAAGAACACAGGAGCCAAGCAGTTGTAACTGAGCTGGTGACATTATTCTAAGCCTTTGTCTGCTCAAACTTTATACCCTCCGCAGCTTGGTCAGCATCGACTCAGGAGCTACAAGCATTGGTGGATCTAACTGTGAGGATCCTGGGCAAGTAGCAGCAGAAAAATATGGTGGATGAGGACGATACCAGCACTGAAGCTCCAATGCTCACAAGGGTGTGTGTGAGGGTCAGGGTTGGGGGCGGGGTATGTGATGGCTCTTCCTTTATAAATCTGGTGGTTGTTTTCTATCCACCTGCTTGTTGTTTTTGTTAACAGCTCAACCTGAAATGGGTTTGAGGCTGGGAGACTGATAATGTTCTGACCATGTTCACCAGCGTTGTGAGAATTTACATTACAGCCTCAGATGAAGCCCATGAAACCATAGACCAATAGGACAATCAGATGAGCAGGGCACGACGTGGTGGCCAGTGGCTCACGTTGCCACAGCAGAGATGCTGGGCAGGAGCACAGACAGAGGGTATTTCTGATTTTCTTTCTTAAAATTCTTTTTCCTGGGGGCTGCAAGCTCAGGAAGCTCTTGTCATCTCCTAATTGAGGCAGATGAAGATGGGAGTTCTGTAGGGAGGTGTTTCCACTTAATCAAAGCCAGTCATACCCAAGCTCTAGGATTAGACAGAGATCTGCAGACCTGCGTAGTTGCTTGGGCAGCCTGTTTTCTGTCTTCACTACCTTGTTATCTGGCCCTTCTCTGAATTCCTGTAGCTTTTCCAGGACTTAAACAATGAGATTAACAGCTATCATTTTTTGAATGCCTACCATATGCTAGGCTCTCTAGTGGATCTTTTACAAGTATTATTGACAATAACAACAGCAAAGATAACTAATATTTATTAAGCATTTACTGTGTGCCAGGCACTGTGCCAAGCGCTGTACTTGTATTAACTCATCGAGAATCCTCACAACGAGGCAACGTGGGCCTCATTATTTTTATACACAAGTAATAAATGGTGGAGTTAGGATCTGGATCTCCATCGGTCTGACTCCAGGGCCTCTGCTTTTTTCCTGTGCGATGCTCTCTTGCTTGGTCTTGCTCTCTAGCCCTGGAAGGGCACTGTGCAGTTACAAGGGACAAGCTGGGGCAGATGTAAAGGGCTGGGATGCAGACTTAGGTCAGGAGGATGGAGGCAGCCTGGTGACCCTCCCCAGGCAAAAGGCCATAGAGGAATTCACTATGGGGCCAGCAATAAGGTCCGTCAGGAAAGGTGAGAGGAGCAGAGAGATGATAACCCAGATGCCATCTGGCAGGCAGTTGGGCTGTGTGGCAAGCCTGTCAGCAGGGAGCAGGCCCCCCAGATGCTGGACAGATGTCCAGGGACAGGACACCAGATCCTGGAGGAAGTAGAGCTGGTCTGAGCACAGCTTGGAGTTCTGGCTCTGCCCTCTGCTAACTTTTGGGCAAGTTATTTACCTCCTCTGAGCTTCAGTTTCTTCATTTGTAAAATGGGCACGATGATACTATCTCCTTCATAGGGTTGGAATGATAACTAAATGAGATAACAGACAGAAAGCACTGTGGAGTGCCCAGCACTGAGGAAGTGCTCCGTATGCAGATTGCTGCATTTCTAAGACAGCAGCTCTGCACAACAACAGGGAGAACCCAGGTTATGATAACTGAGAGTCAAATTAAGTGCCTGATGAGCAGCGTCCTAAAATTCATTCTGTGATTAGCATTTGCTTTAGAGACTGGAATGATATTAAGCGACCTCAGTCCCACACACAGGAGTTGGCTGAGCCTGGGTGAACAAACAGGTACCACTCTTTTCATAGGTGGGTTTTGAAATCCTGGCCCGTACAACTGAAAGTCTCTTGTTCAGGGCTTTGGACTTCCACTCTGATGCAATTTCAATGATATGATGCTGCTGGTAGGTAGATAAACATTTGACATAAAATATGTGCAACCAATGCAACAGCACATGCATTGTAGTGGTTTTAAAATGTCTGTAGATTCTTTGATGTTGCTCCCCTCAATTGGTAGCATTGAATTCCTCTCCCCTTAATCATGGACCGGCCTTAGGGACTTGCTTCTAAGGAAGAGAATGTGGTAAAAGTGATGCTATGTGTCTGCTAAGGCTGTTTAGAAAAGGTAACATAGCTTCTGCCTGGCTGTCTCTTGGGATGCCTGTCCTTGGAATCAGTCGCCATGTTAGGAGGAAGCTCAGGCTACATAGAGAATCCACGTGAAGTTTTGGGCCAATGTCCCACCTAAGGTTCCAGCTGACAGTCGGTGTCAATTGCCAGACAAATGAGTGAGTGAGACTTCAGATGATTTGGTCAGGCCTTCAAGCTGTCCGAGCTCAGGTGAAGTAGAGCAGGGATGAGCTGTTTCCAACAAGCCCTGCCCAAATTGCTGATTCATGAGAAAAATAAGTGTTGTTTTAAGCCATTACGTTGGGAGGTGGTTTACTATGCAGCAATAAATAAATGCAACATGCACGTGCACAGTAGAGCACAGGAAAAGCAGTTGGACACAGTTCTAACAGTTTGTGTTCTGGTGTCAGACAGTTTATATTCAACTTCTAGCTCTGCTATTTGCTTGTTGGGCAAGTTTCATAACCTCTTGAGACTTTATCCTCTATAAGATGGTGATAATAACCATATTAATTTTATGGGTGTTGTATTAGTTTGCTAGGGCTGCCATAACAACATCCTGCAGACTGGGTAGCTTAAACAACAGAAATTAATTTTCTCACTGTTCTGGAGGAAGGAAGTCCTGTGTCAAGGTATAGGTAGTTTTGGTTTCTTCCAAGGCCTCACTCCTTGGCTTGCAGAGGGCTGCCTTCTTGCCGTGTCCTCACATGGCCTTTCCTCTGGGTGTGTGCCTGTCTCTGTCCACATTTTCTCTTACAAGTTCACCAATCTCACTGCGTTAGGGCCCACCCTAATTAAGATTCATTTTAACACAATTACCTCTTTAAGGGTTCAACCTCCAAATAGAGTCATTCTGAGGAACTGGGGGTTAGGACTTCAACACAGGGATTTTGGGGGAGAGGGGACAAAATTCAGCACATAATAGTTATTATGAGGGTTAAATGAGGTAAAATAAATATAAAGAATACATTAGTGGTGGATGCACATGATAAGCATCTAATAAATAATGGCCATTTTATTATTATTATATGTATGACATCAACATGATTATATGCAACCCATGCAAAAAGAGTGACAGCACTCTGTACGCCCCAGGGGAAATCGTATTACATATTCCTCCCACTTGGATGATAAGTGAAGACTAGCTCTCTACTAAGCACAGTATGTCTCTCTGGCCCCCAAGCTGGCCCCCAGCTTAGCAATGGTGACAAGAAAGGGGCTGAGGAGTTCTCTCTGGAGAGAGGAAGCAGCATTATTTGCTGATCGTCCAGAGACAGCTGCTTCCTTTGGAGGACCCTTGGAAGGGGCTCTCTGCGTAAGCCTGGACCAAGATCCCAGGGTGATCCCAGAGTGATCCCAGGGAAGGAAAGTCTTCGGACGTGTAGAAACCAGAAGTCACTCTCTGTCTGAAATTGCCTGGGGGCTCCAGAACTGACCCTTGGAGTCATTCCCACTGGAGGCAATTGGGAAAAGGTATTTTAGAGAGAAAGTCCCGATTCAGGGAACCTTTCTGCCAAGTCCTTTGTTTTTCTAATGTTGCCGCAGTGTCTGGAGCTGAATTTTAAAAATGGCATTTTCCTGGAAAGGATTTTTTGGTCTTTTTTGGAAACGTCTCATGTAAAACAAGATCACCAGTGGGCCGTTGGGTCTGGTCTCCCTGGGGTGGGCTTGGGAAATGGCAGGTGGGGGAGGGGGAGTCCCAGTGGGAAAAAGAACAAAAACAGAGCTGGAGGGAAAGCGAGGAGTGATAAGGGGGCCGACATTCCTGTGTTAGGAATAGGCTCAGGCTCAGGATTCTTTCCAGTGGGTCAGGCGTCTGTCGTGGTGGGGAGGCAGGGGGGCCCTGACAGCAGGGCTGTGGGAACGTCCCCTGAGAGCCTCCACTCATCACAGAAATGGGCCTGTCCTGGGCCTGCCGTTTCCTTTGCTCCCTGGTCTTGTGTAGGTGGGAGGGCAAGAATGACCCAGCAGGGGCCGTGACTCCTCCATCAGATTGGAAGTCCTTCCTGGGGACAGGGACTGCAGGTAGCATTCATTCTAGGGGCTCCAAGAGGGTTGAGTTGTGTCTCCCCATCAGACTGGAGGGTCCTCACGTACAAAGACCCTGACTTCCTCGATCCAAGGAATCCCCAGAGTTGGGAGCTTCGTCCTGTCCCTTCTCTACGTCTTCCCAAACCAGGTATGAAGGAGGAGCTTGGCCTGTGACCCGACTGACCCGGTGCCCTACTCACAGTCCTGCCTCTCCACCCTTGGAAGCAGCCGGGACAAGACGTGCTGATCTCAAGTCCCGCCATTGTAGCCCCGCCGCCTCCCTTCAGGCCCTGGGCCAGGGCGACTGCTGTGGCCAAGAGAAATTTCTGTGGCAGGAAGACTCTGGGAAGCTCTCTGCAGAGCTGGCTCCCATCCTCTGGGCTTCTCTGTTGCTCTTGTGTCCGTTCCTCTCGCCGCCCTTGCCTCTCAGCCCCAGCCTCAGCTCTCCCGGGTTTGGGTGGCCCTGGGCCTCAGAAGGGAGGAAGGATGCAGAGCAGAGGGATGACAGATGAGGATCACCAAATCTCAGAATTAGAAGCCACTCAAGAGGTGACATTCCTTGTTCTTGCCTAGGTAGTTCATTCATTCATCCATTCATACAACAGACACTACTGAATGCCTGTTCTGTGCCAGGCTCTGTTTCAGGCATTGAATATATAGCAGCAAACAAAACAGACATAGCCCCAGCCCGCATGGAGCTGAGTGTCCGATACATGGCTATTTCAACAGTGGTCTCCTTCTGTGGCCACACAGATTCTGCTTGCAAACCTTCATGTTTGTGGAGCTCTCTCTCCCTCCCAAGGAAACCCATTTCCATTGTGGACAGCTCTGAATGTCGTAAAAGTTCCTCCCTAGATTGAGTCAAAGTATTCCCCTCCGTAATCGTCACTCCTTTGTCTCAGCTTGCTCTCTGTGCTGTCCAGAATTCAGTTTCCTTTCCCCTGAAAATCCCTCACTATGATAGCGCATTTCTCAAGTTTTTCTTTCTTTTGTTTTATTTTAGGCTATAGTGTTAGGTATATTCACGTTTAAGATTGTTGTATTATTGTTGACTTCTTCTTTTTATCATTTTGTAGTTTCCTCTATTTTTTTGACCTTAATATTGCTCCTTTGCTTGTTCTTTTGGATAAACTTAGTTGCTTGGTGTTTTTTTTCCAGTCTTATTACTTTCAATCTTTCAGTGGTACTTAATTTTAAGTATATTTTTCTACTAGAAAAACAGTAAGTTGAATTTCTTACTCGATATTAGTGTTTCTTTTAACAGCAGTTTTAATCCTTTATGTTTATCATATTTGTTACTAGAATGCTGTTATGACTGGTATATATTAATACCTTACTGTTTTTGTTTTAATCACTTAGCTTCTTTGTTTCTTTCCTGCTTTCTATTAGTATATTGGCTGAGTTTTCTATATTTCATCGTTTTCTCTTACTGTTTTAAAAGTTACAGACATTTGAATTCTCTTCTTTGAATGGCTATCTTTAAATTTTTAATATGCTATGAATGCTACCAATTTTGAACTGTTTTTACTAACAACACTTCTGACACCAAATGGGTGTTTTTTTCCCCACACTAACAACTGATTCCAACTCTCTGGACACCCACTGGTTGTCCTACAGTTCAACTCAATTCTGATACTAACTAACTGGAGTTAGTGTCAGACTCTGTAGGTTTAAGGGCTCAGTCCCACAAGACTGCCCCCACTTCAGGTGCCTGCTGCAAATTGGGTGTCTGTGATACCCCCACTTCTGTCTGAATTGGCTACTACAAAGTTGTGAGCTCCCACCAAACTCCACTTTCAGGTTTATTAATTTGCTGGAAGGGCTCAGGGAACTCAGGAAGATACTTGCTATCACCGGTTTCTTGTAAAGGATGTAAATGAATAGCCAGTTGCATAGTACAAGGTCTGGCAGGGTCCCCAGCACAGGAGCTTCTGTCCCTGTGGAGACTATTTCTTCATTTACCATTGATTCCATCCTGCTCTTCCTCTCAGCTCAGATTCCTTCTATAAGTCTGTGATCCCCAACCGTACCTCACCGCTCCAGTCCATGGCCTGTTGGGGACTGGACCGACCACTCCCACCCACTCCCTCCCATCTGTGGGAAAAATATCTTCCATGAAACTTAGAAAACTGGGTGAAGGAGGGGTAGGGGCGCACAGCAGGAGGTGAGCAGTGGGCAAAGGAGCATATTTCCCTATTAACAGCCACTCCCCATTCTAGAAAAAGGCAAGTGTCACTGGGGCTCCCCTGGGCCTATGAATGGAGCTTAATTGAAGCAACTGCCCTCCTAGGGTCTCTACTTAGTGAGTCTAGATTCTCCACCACAGAGCCCCAAAGCTCCATCTTCTGCTCTTATGTGGGCATCAAAACTCCAGCCTCTAGGCATTAGAACCTATATTTGGGTAAATATCTTCTTGGACCATTGAGGCATCAGCTGAAGTTTTCCACTAGGACTAGAAGTTCCCTCTTTATAATTCTAGCACCTGGATATTTTCCTCTAGTTTTATGAGCTCAGCTATATTTGTAAAAAAAAATATGTTTGTTATATATTACCAGTATCTTATGGGCTTGTAGAGGGAGTAGAAGTTCATGTCAGCCCTGATTGTAACGTTTCTGGAACCTGAAAACCCAATAGCCCTTCAAATTGCTGAAGACGGCTGTCACGTTCCTTCCTGAATCGTCTCTACCCAGTTGTCCTTCCCATGATGAGGTGTCTTATTCTGATTTATGTATTTCTCTTCTGCTATCCCAGTTTGCTCATGTTCTTCCAAAAGGGTAGGATCCCAGCCAAAGCTGAGTTCCTCAGCTGTGATCAGACTAAGAAGTCAAAGGCCATTGACATTCCACAATCTGAGCACCACATTCTTCTCCGTGAAGTCGTAGGTCCCAGGAACTCTGAGCTATAGCATTACAATGTTGGCAAAGAGTTGGCTTATGAAAATCTGTAGGAGGTGGACAAAGAATTAGAACTATCACAGGAGGCTACCAGGGTGTCAATGGGTAAACGGGATTTGGTGGGGGAGAAGGTAAAAGAGATGTGGGCGGCCTGTGTGGCCCTGCATGCCCAGCCCTTTCACAGGACCAGTGACTTCACAGCAGAAAGCTACGGGAGACGGCCTCAGTGTTTTCTTAATTTATTAAGGTATTTGCATTTCGTCTAAGTTTTTTTTCAGGCTTAGAATTTTTTTTTTTTTTTTTGGTTAGGCTGTTGTGCAAGCACCTTAAATCTCTGATTAGAAACCTTGCTGTGTTCTGTTTGGTTTGGTGTGTTTTGTTCTGATAAGCATGGATTTTATAACTACCAGGTCTTTTGTAGAAAGGCTGGGGAACAGGAACCTGTAGTCTGATGAAGATAGTTGCTAGGGGATAATTCATTTAGCGTAGGTTAAGAATCACACCAGTTATCACCGCAAAAGGGGAGGAAAGAGGGAGACGGAGAGTGGGGGGCGGGCATCAGGTACAGAAAAACTGCCATGCGACCTTTTCCAAATCCCTTAAGCTCGCTGAGCCTCCAGTTCTCTATCTGTAAATAGAAGCATTTGACTTTGACTCCCCTGCCTCAGATGATCTAAGTAAGCTCTGATTCCCCTGGTAGAGAAAGACAGTGATGTAGGGTCACACTGCTGGGAAGAAAGTATGCTGCATGTCATTCTTATCTTGTGGCTGCATGACTCAGAATGGCAGTTTTAAATTCTTCAAGTAATAATAACAGTAGGCTTTTTAGATGGTGCTCACAATGGGCCTGACACTGTCCTAAGCGCTTTATACGCCTGTGTCATTTAATCCTCACAACATCTGTATGAGCCGGGTGCAGTAATTATCTTCATGCTGGAGGTAAGAAAACAAAGA
Source organism: Lepilemur septentrionalis (assembly GCA_963573855.1). Classification (NCBI taxonomy): domain Eukaryota; kingdom Metazoa; phylum Chordata; class Mammalia; order Primates; family Lepilemuridae; genus Lepilemur; species Lepilemur septentrionalis. The sequence goes on along the minus strand of CAUYMX010073538.1, from coordinate 9,239 downwards.
CACAAAGTTAAGTAACTTACACAAGGTCACACAACTGGAATATGCCGGAGCTGGGATGTGAACACAAACCATCCTACTCTAAAGTTGGTGCTGTTAGCCCATAGACTTAAGAGCTAAGAGGCAGGGAGCCTGGGGGTTCATGAAAGCCATGATGACACTTTCAAAACCCTGGATAAAAAGAACAAATGAAGGGGAGAGAGCGTGTATCAGGAGATTTGACTTAGTCTTTATGGAAAATCTTCTCAAGGAAATAGATATTGAGCTGCGATCCGGGGGATGAGGAGGCACTAACTAGATGAAGTGGAAGGGAAGAGCCATGCAGGCAGAGGGCTCTGGCTATGCTGAGGGCACACAGTGCAGCCAAGAACTGGAAGGGGTCTGTGCACTCGGAGTTCAGAGAATAGGGGGCTGGGGCAGAATAAGCCTGGGGTCTGGGGAGCTGGGCAGGGATCCGCCCGTGCAGGGCTCTCCCTGCCTCTGTCTGTCTCAGTGTTTCTCAACCTTAGCACAACTGACATCGGAGCTGAATAAGTCTTTGTCGTGGGGACTGCCCTGAGCATTGTAGGATGTTTAGTAGCCATCTCTACCCAGAAGATGCAACAGAATTCCTGTCCTGACTTGTGACAACCAAAAATGTCTCCAGACATCACCAAATGTCTCCTGGGGGGCAAAACTGTCCCTGGTTGTGTATCACTGGGCAAGATATTTCACTCTCTTGGTATCCATTCTTTCTCACGAGGTATCTACCCGTGACTCAAGGTCCATCTTGTAGACCTTGAGTCACAGGATCCCTTTCTAGACATGAATCTTGACTTGGGTCTCCTTTGCCCAGATCACAACCAAGCCTGACCAAGCAGTCACAGCCTCCTGGAGTCTCTGCTTGAAAACTGCCATGCTCAAGTAGAGGATTCTCATCATCAGAGTGGAGAACACTGAAATCGGGGCACTGAACTAGAAAACGAAGACCGGAGAAGCACATCAGGTTCGGAGCAAAAACAAAAGGTTTTTTCACAACCAGGCCATCTACTGTTTCAGTACAACACGATACCTTCCCAACTGGCCCAGTCCTCTTTCTCCTGAAACCAACTTCACCTTGTAGTGCTTAACAAAGCAGGCCTTTTACAGAGAAAATGACCTTAAATCAAAAAGAATAGAAACAAGATCCTTGGCATTAATGGTAATAATAACCAGATTCCTGTAAAGGGCTAAAATATTGCTACTTTAGTCACTGATTGTTGTGGGAATTTGTACTTTTCAAACTCAATATCAAGCCCTCTGGAACTTTTTGTCAAGTGTTTTCTGCTGCTGCCAAGTAACCCAGGGAAAATGAGAAAGACTTGTTTTTGCCTAGCACATATCTGCTATCACAGAAAAATGAAGTTCTAGGTGGTCTGCTTTTTTCTTTGTCTGTTTTTTTTTAATGGTATAGAGATGATGCCAATGCTGCAGTCTGATCTATTGAAGACTTTCAAAGCAGGGCACAATTTGACTGTAAAATCATAATGCCAGAAAGATTGTCCACAAGGAAAACTGTGCATCAAGCCTTTTTCACCTTTCTTGGTCTGTTCCCCTGATTCCCTGCACCTCTGACCTAAGATTGTGGTATCTTGCAGAGAGCCTGGGTCCTACCTGGAGGCCACCCCCGCAGAGCAAACCCTGCTTGGAAAAGCCACCTTGTCTCTTAGCCTGGACATCATTTGAGGCAGACTCTGACACTCTGGGCAAGAAGCCAGAGCTCTTTGCTCAGGTCATAACTAACCTCCAGTCTCCATCTCTCCTGTTAAATGACTACCCCTGCTTTACAATCAGGAAAGGAAGAGACTCAAAATTAGTGTTGAATTTAAGGCAAAAAATCTGAGGAGTCAACAACAACAACCATCACAATAATAGTGAATATTTATTGAGTAGTTACTATTAAGTTAACCCTATGTTAGGTGCTCTGTATACATTATCTCATTTAATTATTGTATTACCTCTATGAGGTAAGTAAAAACTGAGGCTTAGAGATGTTAAATTACATGCTCAAAGCCACACAACTTCAAAGGGGTAGAGCCAGGGCACTCAAAGCCCGTGTGCTACCTTGTGCCCTGTACCCTTTGCTACCTCTCTTGACTCTTTTAGAGACTTTATGAAAAAATATGGAGGGAGTTCTTGGTGTTGCCAGAAAACTCCACCTTTGGGACGTATGGAAGTCTTAAGAAGACCAAATCTTCAGCATTCCTGAAAAAGTTGATCTCATGCATGGCTTTTGGGCTGTGCTGGGTTGAGCATATTCTCTGACCCTTATTTAAAATATATTGATATTCAAGGAAAACTTTATAGTTAGAAATACCAATTTCATTGATCAATCATTGATGATCAATCATCACTTTCATTGATCATTTATCATTATTGTTATGATAGTAAACTAAGGTGATGTCTCAGCTTCAGTTTCCTTATTTGTACATGAGGGATTTGGGCAAATTGATCCCTACAGTTTCTTTGCCTTTATTCTCAGGTGTGCACATGTGAAGCCCACTTAAAGACCTGCATTCCCTTCGCAAGGCATCAGCCACATCCATTGCCTCCCACGATGTAGAATTCAGGTTCCAGGTGGCCAATCACCAAGGCTGAAGATTTGCAACTACAGTCATCTGAGCAACTGGCCTCCTTGCCCAGAAGGATGCTGTTTGCATATAGTCCCCAGCCCTTGCTATCCTGGGATCTATAGACCGTGATGCGTATAACCAAACCAGCTAATGTGCTCTCAGGGAGCTCCTAAGGAGAGCATTTGACTCTTTCCTGTAGGCTGAAGAAGAAACTGACCCCAGTCCCCGTCTTCCATGAGCCACAGCTGTAAAGGGCCACAGGAAGACCTGGTCAAAGAGTAACCATTCCAGGGCCTGAGTTTCCTGGGACAAACTAGCTGTGGAGAAGGCCTGAGGGAGGAGGCACGTGAAACCCAGAGTGAAGGGAAGCTGGAAGGAGGATGGATCCTGGCTGATCCTGGTGCCTGAGGAGATGCCCTGTCCCACAAAGGAGCCTCCTCACAGGCCCGTCAGAACAGATCTCACTTATAGGTAAGGAAGGATCTGGGGATTGTGGGGGAGGGATGGGCTTAGCTGAGCACAGTCATGCACGTGAGAGAAAACTCTGCCACACCGTAGGAAGGGCCAAGCGAGTGTGGGAAGCCAAGTCCGTCATTGTCCCAACAATACTCACACAGAAGAGGTAAAAAGGAGAGAAGAAATTAGTAGAATGATCTCATATTGATATAGATCAAAATCATGGCTTTTCAAGTGGAGGAAGATTTTGATAGACTCGAAAGGATCAAAAAGCGTTTACCGTGTGGTGTAAAGCGTTAGTTAGCAAAGTACCCACTGGCCTGTTTTTGTACATGCAGCTTATTGGGATACCCATCTATGCACTTATGTGTCACCTGTGGCTGCTTTTGTACTATGTGCAGTTGAGGAGTAGCGCCAGAGACCACATGGTGTACAAAGCCTGAAGTATTCACTGTTTGACCCCTGACAGAAAAAGTTTGCTGAACCCTGATGTTGAGGAAAGAACCCATTATTCCAAGTCTTGGGTCTGCAACTTGGGATTCATACTAGCTTTTATAATCTACCTTTCAAAGTCTTAATTTCTCATCTGTAAAATGGGGGCTATGTTACCTGTGCCAACTAACCACTTAACTCACTGAGGAATTATGATTATGAATAAAATAATGAGTATGAAAACGTGCATTAAGTTGTCAAGAGTTATGCAAATGCTAAGTATTATTAGGGCTGTTTTGTACGTATTTGGCAAAAGAGAGAGGACAAAGGAAGTTGTTTTTTTCCTTAATAGACGTAAAGAAGAAATAAATAATAAATGATTGTGGAAGGGCATGCACACCTTTTTATTTGTGTCAGTTAATGTATAGTTTTGAGATGATCAAAGCTGGGTTATTAAAATTAAAGAGAAAGAGAGAAAATTCACAACCACCTTGAGAAAGGATTGGAGAAATTCACTAAGTGTGAGGTGCAGCCGTGTGTCACACTGGGGGACATAGGCACGGGCCTGGGGGATGCTGGCCCGCCTGGCAGCTGCACAGTGGGACTATGGGAAATAGGGGAGGGTGGGAAGACAAATCCAGGAAATATTGCATGGGATATGTTTATATGAACAATTAGTTGTTGTTTATCTGAAATTCAGTCTAGCTGGACATCCTGAATTTTTATTTGCTAAATCTGGCAACCCTCCCTGACCGCAAGTTGTCTTGGTAGGATGGCCCATCGCAGGGCTCTGCCCCCTGATCACATAGCTTGTCGATTCTCATCCTGAAACTCTGACTCTTAAGCAGAGACAAATGAGGACAGAAGGCAGTTGGAGCTGATCATCTGATGGCGACATTCTAGAAAGATCTTCAGAGCTGCTCTGTTCTGTCCTTTCAGGACTTCTGTGCTTCAGTCTTTCTTTTAATTCTGCAAACTCTGCCTTTTCTTTCCAATCTATCCCTTTCTGTTCCTTCGACTAGTCAGAGTCGGTTTCTGTTGCTTACCATCAAAGACCACCACTAGCCCATATATCCGTATCTATATCTATAAGCTAGCTATCCACCTGTTTATCTATATATCTCAATACACCCAAAACGGTGTCCAATAAAATGCTGTGGAGATGGGTAAAGGGGAGGAAGAGCGGGGAGAAGATTAACGAAGAAGGGCTTTTTGGAATGCGAATCTGGACACAGGCAGAAAGGAGGTGGATGAGAGCACTCTGGCCCCAGAATGGATGAGTTGCTACATTTGCTGTACCAAAAAGCAATAGGGAGCTACTGAAGACTCTTCAGTAGGGGAAGGACTTGATAAAAATGACATTTGATTTAAAAACTTATTTCTAAAGTTGGCTTTAAAGTATTTTGAAGGGACAGTGGTGACAGGGAAGCTGGCTGGGGGGATGTTCTAATGATCTGAAGGATGGACTGGGTCTGGACCCCGGTCGGACTGAGGCAGTGAGAATGGCGAGGAAGAGAGAAATGGTGAGAATCAGCTCCAAGGAGACTCGTGAATTTTAGTGTCTTTCTGGTCATGGGGAACATCCAGGAGGGAGAGTGGGAAGAGCTCCAATTGGGTCACGAACCGCAGTAACGCAGCCTTGGGAGGCTGCCACGACCGTGGGCTGCCCAGGTCCTGGGTTGCAGGGTGGCCGTGAAGAGTGAGGAGTGCAGACTGCAAGGAGAGCTCAGCCTCTGGAGGCCGCTGGGGCCATTATCCCAGTTGGCTGGAGTCTCCGCCCTGGGGGAGGGCTGTGGTGAGAGTGGAGGCTGCAGCAGAAAGTGACAGGGATGATTAAAGGGATGGAAAATCAGGCCCATGAAGAGAGTTAACGGACTGCAGCTATTTAGCCTGGGGAAGAGAGGCAGCGGCGTAATAGCTCCCTTCAAGTCCATGCAGGGTGACTGGTAGACGCCTGCTAGGCAGCTCCCCCCATAGCCGCATGTCCGGGGGAGGCAGCACCCCCGAAAGAAAGCGGGGCTGGGGCACCTCTGCAGCGAGGGAGAGGCAGGCTCCCGAGGGAGGAGGGAGGCAGAAGCATAATTATAAAGGCTCTTTTGTGGTCTCTGAAGGCCCCCTCTCTCCTCCCCTTTGTTTTTTGCATCTGTCATTATGCTGTGCAAACCACAGCCAGGCCTCTTGACAGCACCAATATCTGTTTTCCTGAACACTTGAAGGTAATGTGGCTATAAAATTGACACGTTAGATAAATACTGGTACAAAGGGGAGACTGTGTCTAGTGTCATGGAACCTTCTGACTGGTCTCCCAGCCCAACCTGGGCAAATCTTCTGTCCCTACTCCGGATCCCCAAGCCTCGTCTGTTCCACCTGGGTTCTGGACTCTCCAAGAGTTTGCATTTGCTCGGCCTCCCTGTCTGATTTGTCACTCTGGCAACTTGAGAGGTCTTTTATTTCTGCCCAGGTCAAATATGCTTCATTTCACCTCTCTCTCTCTTTCTTTCTTTTAAATCTCTTCTTTTTCCTAGGCCGCACTCTGGCTCTCTTAGCCAGGCTGCCACATCACAGAACCAGGCGAGCCAGCCGCAGTCTCCCCGAGAGGAGGCTCACAGGCCCGTGGCCTACACCTCCTCAGATCCCTGCTAGGGTAACCGGAGGCCTGCTCCTGTGGGGACTGTATTTCCCTGATCTTAACCAAGGCCATGTAAGGAATATGGGCACTGAGGGCAGGTGGGCTATGAACCACACATTTGTACACTTCAGATTGAAGCTGAAGTAGGGGGTTGGTTGGGAGGAAGAGAGATGGGCAATGGACATTAGCCAGAATTCACCCCAAAAGGAATGGAATCTGGTTTTCCAAAAGTCCGGAGCTAAAATGTATTTGGTTTCGGTCTTGTCATTAATGAATGGAGGGTGTCAGCAAGCTTCCCTCAGTGCTAGCATAGTCTCAGGTGAGGGGGACCTGGAGCCCAAATTCCCACCACAGAGTTCCGTCAGGAAGTGGGGACTTAGACCTCACCATGTGCCTTTACAGCTACAACAGAGCTCACATTCACCACCGACAGAAAGTCAACACGGAGTGGGGAAGGGGCCCGGAGAGAAGCCGGCAAGGAGGCTGCTCAGCCAGGCATCCCTGGGATAAGCCGAGCCCCACCCCAAACACAAGTAAATGCTCTGTCCCTTTCTCCCTGGGCCTCTGGGTATGTCCAGAGGGCAGGTTTGGCTTGTAGTCGCCCCTGCGATTCCACAGCCACAGCACAGAGATGAGCATTTAGCAAGCAATGTCCCTGAGGCTGGGCAGATAAAACCATGGGCCTCTGGAACCAGGCAGAGCTGCCTGGCCATTCCCTCTTCCTTGTCTGTAAAATGGGTGTCACTGTGGTAGCTACCCTCTAAGGCTGATGTGAATTTTGAACAGCAAAGTCTATGTCCAGTGTTTAGCATGCTTGGCATGGAGTGGGCAACTCAATGCATGTTAGCCACCACTGTAATAATTTATTTTCAATATGACTTATTGAATGCAATTGATGGAGCAAAGGAAGGGTCTCTGAGCAGGAAGGCTGGACTTCTAGAACCTGACCATTCCTCATTTTAATGCAGCTGCGGGTCCCAACACTAGCGCCTTGCAGGTCCCTGGCAGTGGCCAGCCTGCGAGGGATCAGCTGGCCCAGGCTTCATTTTACTTTTATTTGTTGCTGCCTTTCTTTGTGGTTGTTCTTCCTCTTTTCCTCCTCCTCCTCCTCCTCCTTCTCCTCCCCATAGCACAGGGCAAAGCATGGGAATCTCCGGTTCTGCAGAGGCGTGTCCATCACTGTGCTCAATTCCGCTGGAAAAATCAGAACAATTCCTATTATTTTCGGTTCCCAGACCTTGAATGTGTCAGGCTTCAGGTTCACTTCCTACATCTCTCCACGTCGCCCGGATCTGCAAGTAATTTAACCTTGTTTTCATAGAGCGCAAAGACGTTCCGCTTGTTTACACTGGAGACAAATTTTCCTCAATTGACGCAATCCTATTGATTAAATAATGACTTTCTTCCTCATTTAAAGGTAATTTCAGTTGGTATCATGACGTGGAGGAGGAAAGTGAATGCCTTTTCTGTCCTGCTGTATGAAGGGCCGGCTGTGAGGGCTGACTCCCCCTGCTCTGGGCACGGCCTTCTCATTTTTCTCACCTGTTCTGGGACCTTGTCTTGTAGCTGAGTGAGGCTGGTGCTGGGACCCCATGAGGAGGTTGGCTAAACATGGCCAGGCTTGATTAGGGAGATTAAAGAGCCGGCATTTGCTCAGTAATGGATGTCAAGGCTGGGCAGTCGATGCCACTTTGTTTTAAAAGTGGGTTTGATTTGCTTTCAAGGTTATTAACATCTAATAAACTGGGACCTGTAAATAAACTATTAATATTTCTCAAGGTCACATCACCTGATAGTCAGGACATGTCATTTGATTCAAGAATGTAAAACCAAAGGGAAAGGAGTGTGCAGGTCAGGGAGAGAACAGCACATAGCACACAGGAAAGGCACAAAGATGAGGGGGTCAGGGGTAGCCAAAGAGAGTTGGGTGCTCATGGGTAAGTCCCTTAATTTCGTCTAGGCCTAGATTCCCCATTGGTAACACAGGGCCAATTGGATCAGTTGATTTCTAAGGCATTCTCTTGCTTCAGTGTTTTATTGTAACACAATAAAATCTGGAGACTGTACTATTATTTGCTTTCATTCTAGGTCCTTCTCCTGTGTATTTAGATAAAGATAAGACCCGAGGATGACATTTGGAAGGATGGGGACCTCTCCTCCATTGTCTTTCTGTGAGGTTAGGACAATACATTCTCTGTGTTAGCAATGCCATTTAAGAACTAGATATTCCTATATGTCCTACAGGAGAATGTACTTTTCACAATTATTTAAAAAATAACTTAGAAAAACTGTTGGCTGGGTGCCTTGGCTCACGCCTGTAATCCGAGCACTCCGGGAGGCTGAGGCGGGAGGATTGCTTGAGCTCAGGAGTTTGAGACCAGCCTGAGCAAGAGTGAAATCCCATCTCTACCAAAGTAGAAAAAATTAGCCAGGTGCAGTGGTGCATGCCTCTAAGTCCCAGCTACTCGGGAGGTTGAGGCAGGAGGATTGCTTGAGCCCAGGAGTTTGAGGTTGTAGTGAGCTACAGTGACGTACTATACTCTACACAGGGTGACAGAGGGAGACTCTGTCTCAAAAAAAACAAAAAATAAAAGAGAAAAAAAAGAAAAACTTTTTCATATTTGGGAATGTATTTCGAAATGCAAATACAAAGTGGCATCAACATCATGGCTTGGCAAGAGCTAGATGTTGACAAGAGAAAATGATAGCTGACATTTTCTTTTAGGTTTTTACCGTATTATAGGTACTTCTAGGCATCCCGTCATTTTCTCTTTACCAGGGGTTGGCAAACATTTTCTGTAAAGAGCCAGATAGTAAATATTTTAGACATTGTGGGCTATACTATCTCTGTTGCAACCCTTCAACTTTGCTGCTGTAGCAGAAAAGAAGCCACCGGTAACACATCAACAAATGTGCGTGGCTATGTTCCAATAAAACTTGATGAGCCTGAAATTTGGATGTCATATCCTTTTCATGTGTCACAAATATTCTTCTTTTGATTCTTTTTCCAACCCTTTAAAATGTAAGAACCCTTCCCAGCTCATGGGCCTTCACAAAAATAGGTAGCAGGCCAGATTTGGCCCATGGGCCATAGTTTGCTGACCTATGTTCCTTACTACAGCCTTTTATTTTGT
>CAUYMX010073531.1:0-29961 GCA_963573855.1 Lepilemur septentrionalis | reverse complement strand
TCATTTAATTGTGCACTTAAAATGGAGTGTTGTTTGTATGTAGGTATAGTTGGAGCACTGTATATGTACTCTGTACTACTTTTATAGAGTAGATTTTTGAATGTAACAAGATAAGTCAAATTGAGTGGTAATATATTTTGGGAAATCATCTCACTACAAATTTTAGTGTAACATTTTACTTTAAACATTGTACTTTAAATGCTTTGTAGTTTTCCCCCAATTAAAAAAAAAAATGCTGGTGATTGGCCCTTTTAGGAAGATACTGTAACCTTTGACTGATTGCTGTGAGGAGACTAAGCCCTATCTTCTTGGCTACAGGTGCATTTGGTGAATCTTCCATCATGCTCAATTCTAGAGGGAGAGAGTGGCTTAAGTCTCTAAGGTGACACATGCACTGTTCTTACCAAGATTCATCAAGTTAGTAATTTTTTTGAAAACATATTTCTTCATTTGCTCTATGTCTTTAGGACAATTTCTAAAGACTTTAAAATTTACATATGTAAAAATTATGTGTGTCTATAATTATATTCATACATATACATACCTTAAATTCTCACCAGTTATTGCCATTTCACTGGGGAGTGAGTCTGAAGAGATCCTTATACCATCATTTTGAAAGTGAACCCGTCTTATGCTTTTGCATCAAATGATTAATTCACTTACTGCACCTGCCTGGCCCCTCCCAAATATTGGAGGTAGTGATACCCATTTCTAACCAAGACACAATCTTAAGTTTTGTATAAGATAGAATTGGTCAGCACTAAGGTAGCTGCCATATGATATTGTGATGTTTTAGTCTCTGAAAATATTCAATTAAAAGTGGCAGTATGGGCAGGATTCTAGTAGAAAAAAAATCATTAACAATGTAAAAAGTTGGTATAAATGACCTCTGAAGGCCTCTCCACTACTTTTTTCTATGAATCTATAACTCCAAGATGTATTCATGATTTAAATGAACGACATTCACTGAATAAAAAGAGTGAAATCATGGTTGGCTCAGGTTGGAATTCTTAATGAGTTCCCACTCATGGCCTAAGTGTAGTCACTCTGTGGGTAGGGAGGAGCCCTCCTCCCAGCTCACAGGCATCTGGCCAGGATCCTCCTCCTCTCTTCTATTTAAAACCCCTTGATGCCATCTGAAGCTCCATGCTCCTCTGCCATGCCCCGTTAGATTGGGTTTTGTTGGACTATATCTCTGGATATTTTTGCCATCTTTGCTGAGGTATACTTGACATACAACAAACTGCATGTGTTTAACATGTAAAATTTCTTATATTTTGACATAAGCAGCCATCAGTGAAAGGATGGCCACTAACAAGGTCACCAACATGTCCAGTATCCCTACAAGTTTGCTGTGCACCTTCGCTATCCCCTCCCCCCACACTGCCCTGTCCTGCTTCCATCATCAGGCAATTACTGGTCTGCTTTCTGGCACTATAGGTCAGTTTGCATTTCCTAGGATTTTACATAAATGGAGTCACACTGGCTAGTCTTTTATGTCTGACTTCTCTCACTCAGGATAATTATTTTGAGCTTTATCCGTGTATAGTACTAATATGTAACAAAGGTTGATTCCTTTTCATTGTGATGTAGTATCCCATTGCATGGACACAAAATGATTTGCTTATTCATTCACCTTTGTCTGGACATTTGGGTTGTTTCCAGTTTGGGAGTGTTACAAATAAAACTGCTATGAAAATCTGAGTACATGTCTTTGTGTGGCCATATGTTTTCATTTTTCTTGGGTAAATATCTAAGTGTGAAATGGTTGGATCACCTGGTAGGTATGTGATAAATGTTTTAATAAACTGGCAAAATGTTTTCAAAGTTGTTGTACCATTTTACCTTCACACCAGCAGTGTATGAGAGCTTTAAAGACAATGATAATTACAATCATAGAAACTAGATAGCTCTGACACTGTTCATATGGCTACAATATGTCTAAAAGCAGCAATAAACTTTGGATTGTGTAAATGATGATATATATACTTTAAAAGATTTATTGAATTAAATGTGAAACAAAATTGTTCTGCATTCTATTGTGTATTGTTTCAAAACTAAGTAGTGAGAAATCCTTTGTGAAATCGTTTGTTCCACTCTGTGGGCAGTTACTTCTTCCCTACTTCATGTTTCATCACATTTTGATAACAGTGCTATATAAGCAGTTATTTCCTTTTTTTTTTTCCTTTACGTGTTTTAAATTTTGTTGTACATTGATAATTTATAACTGTATATGTTTATAGGGTACAAAGTGATGTTATGATTTATGAGTATAATGTGGAATATTTAAATCAAGTGAATTAACCTATCCATCACCTAAAACACTTATTTTTTGTGGTGAGAATATTTGAAATTTATTTTCTTAGCAATTTTGAAGGTATAATACACTATTAACAATATTCATCATGCTATACAGTAGACCTCAAAAAATCCTATTTTTCCTATTTTTTCTGACTTATATGTCTATTCCATTCGATTATGAAAATGCCTTCAGGAGAGAAACTTTGTCCCACTGATACTCGTTCCTTGGCACTGAGCACACTGGCTGACAAATAGCAGCCAATTAATCAATGGCTATTTGTTGAATGCTTAAATGGAATTAAAATATATTTTATTATCTACAAGCAGGAAACCATGCAATAACAGAACAATGGGAGTGAGAGTTCTGATCCTAACAGACAGTAAACACACACCATGTGTAAGCATTTATAATTAAAACTGTTTGATATTACTCAGGAGAGGGGAAACGGGCCAATGGAACAGAAAAGAAAATTAAGAAATACTCCCAATTACATATTAAAATTTGGTTTACAATAGGCTTATTTGAAATCTATGGGAGGAAATTAGCCTTTTAATAAGTATAGAAATAACTGTATACCCATATAGAAAAAGAAAAAGAAAAAAAATTAAATTTTTATACCAGAAAGCAAGATAAATTCCAAATTGATTATAAATGTGAAAAATGAAACCATGCAAATATTAACAGAAAACATCAGTGAATTTCTCTTAAGTATGGCAGTAGAAAAGAATTTCCTAAGTATTACTCAAAATTCTGAAGCAACAAAAACATTGTAATTTTTATTAAATGAAAAAAATTCCATGATGAACAGTCAAACCAACAAATAACACCAGAAGCAAAGTAAAAAGCATAATGATAATATATAGGGAAATATTTGTAACCTTCATAACAAAGTTTAATTCAAAATATATAAACCACCAATTATCCAATAGAAAAATGGGATCAAGATATAAAAAGTCAGTTCACAGGAAAAAAAACTACAAATATCCCGTAACTATATGAAAAAGTGCTCGCTATTTTGCATGATAATAAAATGTAATTTAAAAGAAACTTTGACACACAAGTTCTCCAATATGAGATTAACTATATAACCCAAAGTTTGACAACATATATTGTGGAGAAAGCCCTGGAGAAACAGCTATTCTCATAAATTCCTAATGGGAATGAAAGACGTACTACTCCCTACAGAGAAGACTTGGCAGTGACCTGCACTATCACATACACATTTACCTTTGGCTCAAATATGGCACCACTGTTGTTTGCCCTCCCAGGACCCATGCCCTTTGCCCTGGGTTTGGCCATGTGATTTTTCTCCTACTAATGAGATAGCACAGTAGATCCCATCAGAGCCTTGGAAAAATGCTTGTGCAGTTAAGTCTCTGTTTGTAGACCCTACCCCCACCCAGGAGAATATGCCCTGGGAGAGCATTGTGAGACCCCAGCAGGAGGCTGCCACTGCAATGAGATCACCCCAGACCAGTTAGCTTACAGACAGCTGGAGGCCACAGCACAGGAGAGCACCCATGCACGGGGCATTCTTAGTGTCATTTAATTAAGAATGGACTTCCCAAAGATGGCAGACTAGAAGCAGCCTACACAACACCACTCTCATAGAGAAGTTTGAAAGTGGCGAATAGATGTGCACATTTGGATAGATTGTCTCAGTGAGAGCACTGGGAATCCACAGACATGAGGTAGAGTGAAGAAGACAGAGTGGGACGACCTTCTCAGCAGGGCCAGAGGTACTTAGGGAAGGTGCCCACACGTGGAGAAGGGACAGAGGAGAGAACCCCAGGCACCACTCTTCCTTTGAGGAAATGGCAACCAGAGTGGCAAGAGGGCCCCTCCACCACAGCAGGCCTCTGGACTGGAGTCTGTGCCATTGCTGCTCCAGAAAGAAGGTATGGCTGGCTGGCAAGCCCTTGGCACTGAAGCTGACACCATAGTAACATTCCAACCCCAGAACACTACTTCTGCCCAGGGCTCAGATCTGTAACTGCTACTTCTCCTTTGCCCCTGATGGGGAGGGAGGAAGCAAGGAGTCCCAGCACTCACACATGCTTTCAGTGGGTGGAATGCACCCCCACCACTGGTGCCACCAGAGGACCTGGGCAGAACAGGTAACCATGAGTCTGGCACCTGCTGCTGTGGCCTGGGTGATCCTCAACTACACCTCCTGTGGGACCCAGGCACAGCATGTGCCCATAGCACTTGATGCTCACAGCCCACTGTCAGGGAGGCTGAACAACCGCAGCTGCCACCTGAGAGGCCCTGAGAGGCGCAAGAACCAGTGCAGCCATCACCTTTGGATCTGAGCAGACCACATGCCATGGGCCCACTCCATCCTGCATGCATGCCCCATCCTGTGGGCCAGATCTGTCTTACCTGCACATTTTGCACCATAGGCCTTCTCTGCCACAGTGGCCCTGTGACAACCACAGCGAACAGGAAAGAATCAGCAGAGCAGCAATGTTAAAGGCTCACAGTGCATCTACCTCACTCCTGCCTGGTTAAGCTTCCAGAAGGAGACCCAAGCATACCATGCAGGGAGCCATCCCTGTCTTCACTGAGCACCAGAGGTCCCAGCAGAGGAGGACAGGTGTACCATATCTGCTATGTGTTTGGAGCTAAGAGAACAGACCCTAGATAAGAAGGAACCAGCATAAAAACTCCAGCAACATAAAAAAAAGACTGTCTCAACACCTCCAAAGGATCACAATAGCTCTCCAATAATGAACTTGAAAGGAAATTGTTGAAATGACAGATAAGGAGTTCAGATTATGGATGGCAAGTAAGATGAATAAGATTGAGGGTTAGAAGACCATCACAAAGAAACCAAAAAAAATAATTCAGAACATGAAAAAAATTCACTAACAAGATAAATAACATGAGTATAGAGATAATAGAACTTAAAGAAATGAAAGAGTTATGGGAATTTTAAAATACAGCAGAAAACCTTATCAACAGACTAGACCAAGCAGAACAAAGAATTTCAGATCTTGAAGAGAAGGATTTCAAAGTAATCCAGTCAGTAAAAAAAATGTAGGGAAAAAAAAGAAGAATGAACAATCACTGTGAGAAATATGGGATTATGGAAAGTGAGCTAATAAAAGAATCGTAGGTGTCTGTGAGGGAGAAGAAAAAGAAAAAAGCATGGGAAACCTATTTCAGAGAATAATTGAGGAAAACCTTTCTGGTATCAATAGAGGTTTAGATATTCAGATGCAAGATGGACATCAAACACCTGGAAGATTCATAGCAAATAAGACATCACCAAGACAAATGCTCTTCAGCCTGGCCAAAGTCAAGGTGAAGGAGAAAATCCTACAAGCTGAGAGACAAAAGCAACAAATAACTTACAAAGGAAAACCCATTAGACTAACAGCAAACTTCTCAGCAGAGACCCATCAAGCCGGAGGGATTGGCATCTCATTTTTAGTCTTCATAAACAGAATAACTGCCGGATAAGAATTTTATATCCTGCAAAACTAATTTTCATAAATGAAGGAGAAATAAAGTTTTTCCCAGACAAGCAAACACTAAGGGAATTTGTAACCATTAGACCTGCCCTATAGGAAATGCTTAAAAATGCTCTATACATGGAACAAAGCATGGATACACATGGAACAAAGCATGGATACACACCAGTATGAAAACATCTGAGAATTAAAGCTCACAACTCTTATAAAACAGTAACACAAGGGAGAAAAATAAAGCAACATGATGAAGAAGACAGTATCTCACATATCCTAATATTGCACATAAACAGTCTTAATTCTCCATTTAAAAGATACGGAATGGCTAAATGGATGAAAAACAAAGCCCAAATATGTGCTGACTCTAAGAAATCCATCTAACTCATAAGGATTCTCATAGACTTAATGTAAAGGGATGGAAAAAAAAATATTCCACATGAATGGAAACCAAAAGCAGGCAGAAGTAGCTATCCTCCTATCTGATAAAATAGACTTTAAATAAACAATGGTTAAAAAAAGATAAAGATGCTCATTTTACAATGGTAAAGGGAGCAATTAAGTAAGAAGATATAACAATCCTACATATATATGTACCTAACACAGGAGCTCCTAAATTTATAAAACAAAATCTACTAGAGATAAGCAAAGAAATAAATGGCAGCATCATAATTGCTGGGAAACACAACAATCCCCTAACAGAAGTGGACAGAAACTCCAGGCAGCAGATCAACAAAGAAACACTGGACTCAAATGAGACTCTGGAACAAATGGACCTAACAGACATCTATAGAACATTCTACCTAAAAACTGTAGAATATACATTCTTCTTATCAGTATATGGAATATTTTCCAGAATAGGTCATATATTAACCCAGAAACAAGTCTCACCAAATTCAGAAAAATCTGTATCATTCCGTGTATTTTCTCAGATCAAAGTGGACTACCGCTAGAAATCAATTCCAAGAGGGACTCTCAACTCTATACAAAATCATGACAATTAAACAACCTGCTATTGAATGATTCTTGGGTCAACGATGAAATTGAGATGGAAATCAAAATATTCTTTGAACTGAGCAACAAACGTGACACAAGCATCCAAAATCTATGGGATACAGTAAAAGCAGTGTTAAGAGCAAAGATTTTTGATGCTTACATCAAAAAGACACAAAGATCACAAATTAACAACCTAATGTCACACCTTAAGGAACTAGTAAAGGAAGAACAAACCAAACCCCAAACTAGCAGAATAAAAGAAATAAAAGAGCTCAGAGCAGAATTAAACAAAATTGAAACTAAAAATCAATAAAAAGAATCAATGGGAAAAAAAAGTTGGTTCTTCTAAAAGATAAACAAAATTGAATTAGAAGAGAAAAGCCTAAAATAATCTCAATCAGAAATGATAAAGGAGACATTACAATTGATACCACAGAAACACAAAAAATCATCCATGACTGTTATGATAACCTCTACTCAAACAGAACAGAAAATCTAGAGGAAACGGATATACTTTTGGAAACACACAAGCTCCCAAGCTTGAATCAGAAAAAATAGAAATCCTGAACATACTAATAACAGGTAACATGAGTGAAACAGTAATAAAAAATATCCCAACAAAAAAAGCTCCAGATCAGATGGATTCACAGTCATATTCTACCAGACCTACTAAGAAGAATTGGCACCAATTCTACTGAAATGGCTCCATAACATTAAGAAGCAGAAATCCTCCCTAACTTATCCTATGAAGCCAATATTATCATAATATCAAAGCCAGGAAAAGGACACATCAACAACAATGAAAAAAAACTATAGGCCAATATCACTTATTGACATAAATGCAAATATCCTCAACGAAATACTACCAAACTAAATTGAAAAAATAATCCACCATGATCAAGTGGGATTCAAGGATGATTCAATAAATGCAAATTAATAAATGTGATTCACCATACAAACAGGAGCAAAATCAAAGACTAATCATCTCAATACATACAAAAAAAAAATTCAATAAAATCCAGCATCCTTACATGATTAAAAAAAAAAAAACCCTCCACAAACTAGGCATAGAAGGAACATACCTCAAAATAATAAAAACCATATATGACAAACCTGCAGCCAACATCATACTGAATGGGGAAAAGTTGAAAGCATTCCCACCAAGAACTGAAACAAGACAAGTGTGCCCACTGTCACCACTTCTATTCAACATAGTACTGGAAGTCCTTGCCATAGCAATCAGGAAAGAGAAAGAAATAAATGGCATCCAAATTGGGGAAGAGGAGGCCAAATTATCCCTCTTTGCCAATGATAAGATCTTATACCCAGAAAACCCTAAAAACTCCACCAAAAGACTCATAAAGTTTGTAAATAAATTCTATAAAGTCTCAGGTTATAAAATTTATGTACACAAATAAACAGCATTTTTATATACTAATAACAGGCAGTTAGTAACAGTCAATTACTAGAAAATAAAATACCTAGTAATATATTTAACAAGGAGGTGAAGGACCTCTACAAGGAGAACTATGAAACATTGATGAAAGAAAGCACAGATGACAGAAACAAATGTAAAAACATCCCATGCTCATGGATTGGAAGAATCGACATTGATAAAATGTCCATACTGCCTGAAGTGACTTACAGATTCAGTACAATTTCCTTCAAAATTCCAGCATCATTTCTCATGAGTCTAAAAAAAAAATCCTAAACTTAATATGGAATAAAAAAAGACTTCAAATAGTCAAAGCAATCTTAAGCAAAAAGAACAAATCCAGAGGCATCACATTACCTGACTTCAAATTATATTACAAGACTACAGTAACCAAAATGGCACATTACTTGTATAAAGATAAACACATAGACCAATGGAACAGAATAGAGAGCCCATAAATAAAACTATATAGCTATGAACAACTGATTTTTTTTACAAAGCAGGCAAAAACATACACTGGGAAAAGGAAGCCCTATTCAATAAATGGTTCTGGGAAAATCAGATAGCCACATGCAGAAGAATGAAACTAGATGCCTGTCTCTCACCATATACAAAAATTTAACTCAAAATGGATTAAAGACTTAAATGTCTGTCCTGAAAATTTAAAATTCTAGAATAAAATGTAGGAGAGCCTTTTCTAGACATTGGCCTAGGCAAAGAATTTATAAGATCTCAAAAGCAAATACAGCAATGACAAAAATGAACAAATAGGACTTATTTAAACTAAAAAGTTTCTGCACAACAAAAGAAATAATCATCAGAGTAAATAGATAACCTAAAGAAAATGGGAGAAAATATTTGCAAACTATACAACCAACAAAGGGCTAATATTCAGTATCTACAAAGAATTCAAACACATCAGCAAGAAAAAAACAAATAACCCCATCAAAAAATGAGCAAAAAACATTAGCAGATTCTTCTCAACATAAGATAGCCAAGGCCAACAAACAAATAAAAAATATTCAACATCACTAATTATCAGGGAAATGCATATTAAAGCCACAATGAGATACCACATTACCTCTGTCAAAATCACAATTGTTAAAAAGTAAAAAAAAAAAAAAAATGGCAATTTGCATAGTTTCAGTGAACAGGGAACACTTATACACTGTTGGTGGGAATGTAAACTTTTACAACAACTATGGAAAGCAGTATGTAGATTCCACAAGGAACTAGAAGTAGATCTATAGTTTGATCCAGCAAGTCCACTACTGGATACTTACCCAAAGGAAATGAAGTCATTTTCTCAAAAAGACATGTGCACCTGAATGTTTATCATAGCACAGTTCACAATCGCAAAGATAGAGAACCAACCTAAGTGTCCATTGTCTGTTGAGTAGATAAAGAAAATGTGACATATATATATATATATATACCATGGAACACTAGTCAGCCATAGAAAATGAATGACATAATGTCTTATGCAGCAACTTGGATGAAACTGGAGACCATTATTCTAAGTGAAGTATCTCAGGAATGGAAAAACAGATACCACATGTTCTCACTTACAAGCGGTAGCTAAACGAAGGATATACATGGTCGTAAAGAGTGTGACAGACATTGGAAACTAAGAAGTGGGGAGAGTAGGAGGTGGGTGAGGAATAAAAATCTACCTATCAGGTACAATGCATGCTATTCTGGTGATGGGTACACTGAAAGCCCTGACTTCAGCATTACACAATTAATTCAAGTAACAAAAAACACCCCCTAAATTTTTTAAAATAAAAAAAAAGAAAAGAATGAGCTTCCCTGCACAAAGTTTATTTACAAAGTGAAAAGTGTTTTATTATAATGGTAAAACGATAATCAAGGGATCAAGTGATCAAACTTAGTGTTACGAATGAGACAGACTGACACGATGTGCCTCCTGATTTGATCTAAGCGGAAAACTGCAAACCGACTATGCAGTATTCCTGCAAAAATGTTAGCCTGAATCACCATATAAATTCAGACCGTGGAACATATAACAATGATTTTTAAACATCAATGCACGGAAGCTGCATGTGTTGCACAATATCAGGATGGACTGAGGTGTTTGAAAGCAATGATCTATTAAAATTTTGGAACTAGATAAATCTCAAGTAAACAAAATGACTCAGAGAAATAAGATTAATTGTGTGGCTCAGCTTCTAAAGCCACAATTAAAGTTGAGAGAGAGAAAGACATGGGACTCAGAAAGCAGAGAACGTAACAAATTTAAGAAACACATCCAGAAAATAAAATTGGGTGTAGTTATTGCCACATAGACTTGAGCAGTCAATTGTCTTGTGAGCCACCAAAGTCTTTGGTAGTTTTACTGTCTGAAGAAACCATTAGCCAGAGTTAAAAGAGGCAGTGATTATACACAGACTAAAAGAACAAATGTGCATAACCTTCTTTGGGCAAAGTGCTCAAGAAAACCACTAGGTCTCCCAGGGGAAACATGTCCCAGTGTTGGTTTCAAAGGTAGCTGAGAAGCAGGGTCGAGGGCCAGCCCCACCCCCTGGGGGGCGCCCAGAATGCCTGCCCAGTGAACGCTAGAATCCCAGAGATGGCTGTGTGTCCCTCATTATTCCTTTTTCAGATGGGACGTGTTTATTATCATTTTTTCTTCCCCTTTCCATCATTACATATCAGGAGCTCAGGGGGCTCACTGCTCTGTGGGGCGAGACAGAGACAGAGGTCTCACAGCGGAGGCTTCCGGGCTCCCTGCCGACAGCCTGACTTTGAGCACCTGCCTGCCAAGAGGGGCTCCCTGGACTGTGCCCCTTAGGGAGAGGTGAGAGCATCTTGCCTTAGGGAGGGACCAGGAGCTGAATGTGTGTGACAGAAGACAGGATAGGCTGTAACTAGTGCTATTTGCCAAATACTTCAGTTCTCAGCCCTCAGGGAATGCGACAGGTTAGGTGAGGCTATGTGACTAGCTCCCTGGTCAAGGGGCTGTGAGTGGCGTGTGCCACTCCCAGACCAGAATGTTTAATTACAAATGCAAGTCCTCCTTTCTCTTTGCTATGGCATCTGGAACCCCAAGTGTCTATAAAGAGCAGAGACCCTCCGCGCTCAGACACTGCCTCAGAAGGAACTCTTATAAGCAAGAAATAAACCCCCATGATTTAAGTTAGTGACATTCAGCGTTTTTTAAATTTAATATTGTTTTCCACACTGCAGCATGATTTAGTCTACCTCGAGTGATAAATAATTCTGCACTTCCTGGGTCATTTTGGCTGGGGAGCAAGAGATGGACATGTGAATGAAAGAGGCTCCCAGCAAAGGACAGTTTTCACCCCCGATGTTCAAACGAAGATCCGTAAGAGCAGCAGGGACCACTCACAGACATAGGGACAGAGTAAAGAAACAAACAGGACATGAGGAGGCCCACAGAGATCGGTAGGAGCAGGAGGAGGACTGGGGGTGGAAGGGAGGGCACAGAGGCTCTGAAACCCGGTGGGGTGGGAGCTGGAATTCCAGATGAGGACGGCCAGGAGGCTGGGTCCTCCCAGCAGGAGGCATGATGCTGAGCCAGGAAGGAGAGGAAACACCCGGGTCTCTTTCTCCTCTGCTCCCCTATCTGCTGACCCCTGTAGGGCCAGCCGGGAGTCTGGGAAGCACCTTGCATGTGGGCCAGCCCTTTGGGTCTAGAGAGCAGTGGGGAGAAGGTCTGCGGGGTGGGGGTGGGGGGGGCGGGAGGGATTGCTCAACAGGGCAACTGCAGGGGCTCCGACCAAAGTTACAGAGTACGGGTGGAATGCTTTCAGAAAGGCAGGGAATCCTCTGGAAACAACCTTTTTAAAAATCATGAGTTTTTAAGCTCTGACCCAGAGGGTGGGGGGGGCAAGGGCAACATACGTAACCTAAACATTTGTACCCCCATAATATGCAGAAATAAAAGAAGAAGCATCTGGGTAAAATAGTAGCATTGCTTTGGTGGAGTAAGTCAATAATAACTAAATTCAGAAATATAACAGTTTAGTTTTTAATTATTGTGCTACATTTCCAAAGTAATCATAAAAGATAATTTAAGCATATTCCTAGGTCATTAATTTGATTCTTGAAAATATTAAATTATTTTAAAAATAAAGAAATCTGTTTTTTTTAAAAGAGTAAAGAAGGTGGGCACAATAGCTCATGCCTGCTGTAATCCCAGAACTTTGGGAGGCTGAGGTGGGAGGATAGCTAGAGGCCAGGAGTTGGAGACCAGCCCAGGCAACTTAGCAAGACCCTGTCTCTACAAAAAATAAGAAAATTAGCTAAGCGTGGTGATGCGTGCCTGTAGTCCCAGCTACTCAGGAGGCTGAGGCAGGAGGATGCTAGAGCCCAGGAGTTCAGTTTATAGTGAGCTGTGATCCCACCACTGCACTCTAGCCTAGGCAACAGAGTGACCCTGGGCAACTTAGCTCTGGGGGGAAAAAAGTAAAGAAGTTCAAAAGATGATGCAAAATCAGATAAAAATAGTAAAAATCTAAGTGCTTACAGACAATGCACTTACAGACAACAACAAGAAAACCTCCCTTCACAGATTGGACATCCTCACCTGCCAGTTAGCTCCGTATTACCCCAGGGAGTGCCTGTTGGGCCACTGTATTATTACTTCTTACACCAAAGAGTCACCGTTTTAATAGCTAACAAAATCATTTCAGTCTTTCTACTTTGGAAAGTCACCTAAGATTTTTGACTGCTTGTGAAAGTGATGCACCAGGAGTCAAAATATCAAAATGGGTTGTGTGTCACAGGCACGAGTGCAGACAAGTTGCTCCCATAAGATGATCAGAACTGAAGTTACTGTAAAATGTTACCTATTTGTTCAGACTACTCTTCTGACCAGCAACAAAACACCTTCCCTAGTATTTGTAAACTGCTCCCACACAGTTAGGAAATATATTAACCAGGCAAGAGGCAGCATTTGGAATTTAACACCACGTGTGTTCCTGCAGGAACTGCCTTCCTCAAACAAGGAGTGCCGGTGTCCATCCTGTGGGCTCTTCCCTGCGATGCTGACAAGGTATGAAAAGCACAGAGCAGTGGCACCCTTGAGCTTTCCTCTGAGCCCTTCCTGTGCGTGACAGGCCATGGCCACTGGCTGCGTATAAACTAAAGGTCCCCGGACTTTGCAGCCGGAAGTGGCTGTGCTGTGTCAGTGGGGAGCTTTGTTTTTCTGACTACCCTGGATTTAGGTAGAGTCCGTATTTGGTCCTTCAGAAATAGCATTTCAGCCTGGCAAAGGCCTTGTAAAACGTTCTTACTCTGGTTCCCCCAAATTTCGGTCCCTTCCTGTAAAATGCTGGTCCTTGCTGAACCGAGAGCTTTCCACAATGGACCAGGCCTGCCGTCCTGCACTGCTGTCCTGCACTGCAACAGTCAAGTGACAGTTTAGAGGTCTGAGCCAAGTGTCAGTAACAACAAAATGGGCTACAGAGAGCCAAGCATGCAACTGGAGGGGAGGTGCTAGTACCTCGTAACTCACGCCTGCCTGCCCCCCGCGCTCACGTCGCTGCACCCACGCCGGGGTGCGTCTGCTGATACAGGCTGCATTTTGGAAAAACTTAAGATACATGGTCTCACAGAAACAGCTGTAGTGATATTTGCCTTTCAGATTTCAAATGTTTAGTGATCGATCTATCGATCGCCCTCCCATCTCCCTCTGTGGAGACGCAGGAGCATGGAGAGTGGGGAAGCGGCTGAAGGCGCAGCCAGGCACCAGGGGAAGGTGAGACAGTCTCTAAAAAGGTATTTAAAATCCTCTGCTTTCATCTTCATGTTTTCTTTTCATGTTTTCTTTTATTCTTCTTTGAATTTGAAATAATTTCACTTCGATTTCCTATCTTCTTTTCAACTTCTGTTTTCCCTCCATAGTTCCATTGAATGTATTTTGGGAAATACTATAAATTATTTTCAGAGAGTTCTTCATTTCCTATCAACTAATTCTTACTGATTTACAGTCATGCGCCACATAACAACGTTTCAGTCAACAAGAAACCGGATATACAACGGTGGTCCCATATGATTATAATGGAGTTAAAAAAAAATTCTTATAGTTTAGTGAAGTCATAGCTGTGATAAGGTCACAGTGCAACACATTACCCTTTCTGTGTCTAGCTATGTTTAGATACACAAATACTAACCATTGTGTTACAGTCGCCTACAGTATGCAGTATAGTAACATGCTGTACAGGTGTGCAGCCTAGGAGCTGCCCGTCCAGCCTAGGTGTGCAATAGGCTGTACAATCCAGGTCTGTGAAAGTCACTCCGTGATGTTTGCACAATAACAAAATCACCTAAGGACACATCCCTATACTACTCAGAACACATCCCTATACTACTGTATTTTCTTAGCATTCAATCAGTTTGCATTTGCATTAAGTGCCCTATAATGACTCCATCTTCTTCTCACCTCATGCCTACCTTATTTTCATTCTCCTTAGTCTTCTCTTAGGATGTTACAAATTGTACTTACTGGTCCAATATTAAAAGAAAGTATCTCTTATTGTTAGAATTATTCACATTTTCAGAACTTGTAATTTTAAAGCTGTGGCTTTCATTTCTTAAACACGTGTAAATCCTAAATAGAACAGAAATGCTTGGCAGAAAGTTACAAATTTTAAATATACTGCTAAGAAAATAGGTTGGAAATTTAGAATTATGACTGTTCAGTAGACTGTATTTAAAAGCTACATGTGAGCAGGACGTCTAGAGTAAAGGAACAAAGATCTCCACAAGTATGCTTCCATGTGAAAGCAAAAAGGCCCTAGCAAATATTAAAAAATCCAGTTTTAGAGAACTCTGGAAACTAACCAAAGAGGTACAACAATCCAAAGAGCATTTATTCAAAGAAAACCTACTGAACCTCAATAAGAACTGTAAAGTCCACGGTATTTCAAGTTGCTCTGTTCCCATCCTCTTTTCCCTTCTCCTCGGCAGCCTTAAAAACCAGCATCCAGGCAGCAAATGAGGGATCAGGCCGGGTCTGGAGCACTCAGACATCCCCACTCCCAGAGCACTGCCACTCTTGACCCGTCTTGTAGCTCCCTGTAAAATCCATATTCACAAGGTCCCGTCGTGATTTAATCTCACTCAGAGCTCCCTTCCTGAACATGGCAGCCGCCTAAGGCAAGCAAGAGCTCAGTCAAAAGTGTAAAAGGATTACCTGCGGATGTACAGATGTATGAAGGGGGTTTTGAGAAGCTCTGGCATATTTCTGGGGATCTACGAGGACACAAGCATGTGCAGGACAACAATCTGTGAGGTCCCCAGTGACCTCTGGCTGACCTGGAGGCTCTGTGCAAGCAAGAAATGGAGGCTGAGGTGAAATTGTCAACCGCTTGAGTATCGCAGGTGTAACTTGAAGCACGTGCGTGCCCTCACACATGCATACATGCATGTACACACTGTGCACACAGATGCCCTCACACATGAACTCACATGCACACATGTGCACATGCAGCACATGTAAGAAAACAGAAAGCAGTTCTTAGAAAACAGAAGACTTGCTGGCCCAACGCATAAAAGGAACCTACTGACCAGTCATTAGCTAAGCCTGAAGCTAACCGAGCAGATGTCAGTGGTCACACACAGCAGGTGACAGACTTTGCATACAGTCCAGGAAAGTCGATACAGATACAGAGTGACAGCAGAACAGCAACCACCACACAAATGCTCCCGTGTCCGAAGTCATCGCAGTATATTACACAAAATGTCCAGGTTTCACCAAAATACTGTAAGGCATATAATAAAGCAGGGAAGCATGGCCCATATACAAAAAAAAAATAGCAGTTGGCGAAGAGATAGAGGAACACTGTCAATCCGCTTGAACTAACAGTCCTCCAAGAACGGCAGACGACACACTATTTTGTGTCTTGGTTTTGTTTTCTTAATCTCCCAGAAACTTGTCCGAGAGTATACATTGCTAAGTGCACGTAGACTATTCCCCAGTGCAGACTCTATCCTAGGCCAGAAAGCCAGTCTTACAAAATGTAAAACGCTTGAAATCGTGCACAGTACACTCTCTGACAGCATGGAATTAAGTTAGAAATCAATAACAGAAGGTAATTTGGAGAAACCACAAATATCTCGAAATCAAACGAGAGACTTCCAAATAATACATAACTGACAAAAGGAACCACGAGGTAAATCAGGAAGTATTTTGATATGAATGAAAATGAAAATAGAGCACATGGGCACTCACAGCACTCAGCTGAAGCAGTGCCTAGTTATTCGAATCTAATTTCAGTGCCTGCAGTAGAAAAGAAGAAGGCCTCACATCAATAATCTAACCTTTCCCTTTTAATATATTGGTGAATGGCTGAATATCCTTACAATAGCATATTACGTGGCAATAAAAAGGGACGTAGTACTGGCACATGCTACAAGGTTGCTGAACCTTTATGAGAAGTGAAAGAAGCCAGATACAAGAGGAAACGAGGTATGATTCCATTTATACAAAATGAAAGGAAAATTTATAGAAATAGAAAGTCTGTCCGTGGTTGCCTGGAGCTGAGGATCAGAACAGAGACCACCTGTTAATGAGCATATGGGATCTCATTGCGGGGGGATGAAAAAGTTCTAAAATTGATTTATGGTGATGGCTTCAGCATTCAGCAGAGTTATTAACATCATTGAATTATACAGTGTAAATGAATGAATTTTATGATATGCAAAATATACCGTAATAAAGCCATTGTACAAACAAAAGCTGCACGCATCCATGAAACATGGACAATGCCTACAGCTTCTCTAATAGGTGTTCCCTTCCAAAAACACTTTCTAATGAACTGAAAATGTAGCTCTATGTCGGCAATGAGTTTACAGCTATCCTCATGAGCATCTTATCATGGAAGAGCAGATTTTTTTCCGAATAATTAATTAGTGAAGCTACCGCCTTAATAAAGAAAGAGAAAAATACCTAACAGTGTGAAATTCAAATCTATCTGAATGTTTGCCTGAGGGAACTCTATCATAATTCTCTGTGCACAATAACAAACAGTAAAAGAGAATCAAAATTTTGAAATCTTCAAACGGCATTCAGTCTTGTATTCATTACCTATCGCTGCAGAGGAAACTACCACCGACGTAGAAGCTGAAAACAGCACACACTTCCCACCTCACAGTGTCTGTGGGCCCGGAGTCTGCGCCCAGGCTAGCTGGGTTCTCTGCTCCAGGCCTTCACCAGGCTGCAGTCGAAGTGTTGGTCGGGCTGTGTTCTCATCTAGATGCCAGCTGGGGAAGAATCTGTTCCCAAGCTTACCCAGGTTGTTGGAATAGTTTATTTCCTTGAAGCCTTCCTTCCTAGCTTCTTGCTGACTGTTGTCTGGAGGTCACCTTCAGCTCCCAGTGGCTGCCCTCAGCTATCTTTGCCACATTTACTTTCCAACACACCCACCTACTTCTTCAAAGCCAGCAATGGAGAGAGTTTCTGGAGAGAGTTCCCCAGCAAGAAGGAGTCTGATGAACCACAGTTGTCCTGAGAGTGATAGCCTATCACCTTGGCTGAATTCTCCTGGCTAGAAACCATCACAGGGCCACCTACACTTGAGGGGAGGTGACTATCACCTTGGCCTATTCTGTTGGCTAGAAACCATGGCAGTCCCCACCCACACTCTAGCAGAGGAGACTTTACAGGACACGAACACCAGGTGAGGTCATGGGGGCTGCCATAGAGTCTGTCCGCTACAAGTGTCAATTACAACATAACTCATATGTAAATTTTATTTTTATTTTTATTTTTTTTTCAATGGGAATGGCTGATTCCTTTAATTTTCTTTTTTTTTCTTTATTAAAGTATACTTTACATATCATGCCTTTACTCCATTTTAAGTGTACAATTAAATGATTTTCAGTGAATTTACTAAGGTGTACAATTAATCACATAAATCAGTTTTAGAGGAATTCCTTTTCCCTATTGAGACCCCTAATTCCACTCCCCAACTACTTTTCAAGCATGTCCCACGCCTCCACAGTGCCCACCACGTCGCTCAGACATGGGCTTACCCCCCCACCCCCCAATTCCCTAGAGATCACTCCCACCATTTGAGCACCATAGTGTTAATCAGTCAATACCAGTTTGATGGTGAGTACAAGTGGGGCCCATTCTTCTGGTCACCTATTTTTATTTTTAAAAGTGTCCAAGATTCATTTTATTTTTTAAAAAGTATTTACCATAAAATCTCAAGGTCTAAGTAAAGCAAACAAATACAGTAACATATGAGTGGTTGTTCTGCATCTATTGGTATATTTATAAACTCATATGCAAGTGCACGTGTATGCACATATTATACAACATATATGTTACGCATATGCATGTATATGTATATGTAAAATATATAGACACAATATTCTACTTCACTATGAATGAAATAAATTCTACATTTCTCTATTTTCAAAATTAAAAATACTTGCTTTCAATTCCTCATTTTGCAAGTTCATGATATCAGTCATGCAAAGCTAGTCGACAGTCAGAGCAGCCACAACCCTCTCCTCTTCCCTGGGGCCCTGCCCTAGTGGCTTACGGACTTGTTAAAAGGTCTCTCTTTATGTACGTATGGGAGATGAGAATGGGAATAACATAACTAGCCACCACATCACTCTCTCTTCCCCTCCTCATCATCGTCAAAGTGACCTTTGTCACGGTCCATCATTTTACAGAGACCTTAGGACCTGACTTGCAATTTTCTTCTTCACCTCAGCGTTGTCATCGCCGTGAACTTTCCCATGTCTCTGTGGAACCTACCCACGCCCCGGCCTCTCAGGTCGAGTGTGCTCACGCTCCCCTCGCTGGGTGGCCTGGGCCTGCTCTGCTCAGAATGGCCCCTGCTCCAAAGGCAGTCAAGCCTCCCGCTCTCTGGTTACGCGCCTGGATCCTTTGAATGTCTACTCATCCGATTCCCGGTGTCTGTTCTTAAATCTTATGAGACTTCAAGTTACTGAGTTCTCTGAGTTCTCCCTTCTACTAGCTTTCTCCCTCCTTTACTTCTCTCTCTTTATCTAATTTGAATTGCTGATTCGTTCTTTCAATAATATATCTGCTGTGTTAGTTAAAGTCAGAATTAGTTTGTTGTATTAAGAAAAATAAAAATAACGACTATAAGATGTGTATTTCTTTTTAGTAAAAACAGACATTTTAAGGTACTGAAAAAAATCGTCAACACAGAATTCCTTGTATAACACAAACAACAAAAATGTCATGCAAAAAAAATAGATGAAGTAAAGACTTTCTTGGGAAACAAAATCTGAAAAAGAAAACTCATTGCCAGCACATCTGCACTGCAAGAAATGTTAAATAAAGCTCCACGAGCAGAAAGAAAATGATAGCAGAGGAAAAGAAAGTCTAAATATGGAAGTAAACATAAAAGACACTTTATGTCATTTTTCATTTCCTTAAAATATAATTCACAGTTACTAGAAAAATAATAACATACTGTAGAGTTTGTAGCATATGTGTTATAGAAGTAAAATTATGAGAGTTGAACAAATGACAGGATTAGAAAGCAAATTGTAATACAGCATGTTAAAACTCAAATTATAAACCCAAAATTTGTTAAATGCACAAGGTCTAAAAACCTAACTTAAAAGCAAGCTATTCATAAACCCACTTGATACTTTATTTAAAGTAGGCATCCTGGTCCTAGTGAGCTCCTCCAGCCTCCCCGTGCCAGCAGCATCTACTCAGAAGTACCCAAAGCCTTCCCTTTTTTCCTGTCATCTGTCCCCCTCCCGTCCCTGCCTTTGAGTACCTGCCAAAACCTAAGAGGTGGTGGCCGACAGCCTTGCTCTGTCAAGCTTTGAGCAGATAGTGTGGTTTATTCTTTTTGGGTGGCCATTATCCCCACAAAAGTAATGGCAAATATTTTAGGTGGTTACAAATAAAAATAATTTCATAAAACTATATTAATCATTTTGTTTAATTTGCAGAGTCAAAACAGATAAGAAAAGATCTAAATAAACAGAGACACATAACCCTGTTCATAGATTGGAAGTCTCAACTTAGTAAAAAGTCAATATTCTTTAATTTATAGGTTTAGTGCAATTCCTATTAAAATTCTAGTAAGATTTTTTATAAAATTTGTGTGGAAAGGCCCTAGGATAGATCAAATAATCTTGAAAAAAACGAATAAAGTGGAAAGATTTCCTCTAACTGATATTAAGTCTTATTATATTACAGAAATCAAGACAATTTTAGGTTTCTAATTTAAAGTTATTATAAAATAAACCAACAGAATTAATTTTTTTTGAGAGATGAGGTCTCACTCTGTTACCCAGGCTGGAGTGCAGTGGCACAATCATAGCTCACAGCAACCTCAAACTCTTGGGCTCAAGCGATCCTTCTGCCTTTGCCTCCTGAGTAGCTGGGATTACGGGCTCATGTCACTGTGCCCAGCTAAAAGTAAAATTTTAACTCCAACACTCAAAATTGTTGGGAGAGAGAGGAAGGAGAGAATCCCGCCCCCACCCTTTCATGGTGGGGCACTGCTTAACACTGATAAGTCAAGGAATGTTCTTTGAACTCATGAAGCTAGCCCCCCAACAAGGAAAAGAAACGGAGAAATAATAAACAAGGATGCTTCCAAAGAATGGGACTGGGACGAAGGGGTAACGATTAAGACTTTATAACCTTAATCAAGCTAGACTGTTTGAAAGGTGCCTTATTTCTAAACACAAGAGTATTTACTATTTTTAACAAAATGTCAACATAAATGTTCACACATAAAACTTCTTTTAGTGTTTTTCCATTGATCTTCTAGTAAAGAAAATATCCTCTCCATGGCCAACAACGGCTGGACCCAGCCCCTCCCCCTCAGTTGCCCTGGGCAACGCTCCCAGGTACCCCTGTCCTGGCACAGGGCTCCTTCCAGCTCCTCCATGGTCATCACGTCCCTCCATTCGTTATCCCTTCACGCCCTTCCCTCCTTCAATCAACTCTCTGAACTCAGTTCAAACATCACTTCATCAGAGAAGGATCTTGACTCTGCAGGAAGGAGCTGCTTTCCTGTTAAGTAACTTTGTAGCACTTCTCAGCCTTCCAATTGTTGTAATTTGTAGTTCATATTTTCTCCTCTAAATTGCAAGTTCCACAAGTTTAAGGCTCTGTTTTTTCACTATTGTTTCCCCAGCATACAGAACATGGTCTTGTCCATAGTGGACATTTAATAAATGTCTGTTGAATAAATCATGAGTGAGAATACAAATCGAGTTTTCTAAAGCCCCCTAGGCCTCCTTGTGTGGAAGATATAAGTTCCAGGTAACCATCCTGGAGAGTAAGAGTAAGGGGCATTTTAATCTAGCCCTTCCCCTCTGACCTCTTCATCTCGGTCGTATGCTCTTCAGTGGAGGTTTTAAACCATTACAGTGCAACGAAGTCTATTCAGGCATACACTCAGAGTTACTACACCTTTGTACTTTATAACTCATGTCCCAAGAAATAGCACTAATACATGTGTCATAGACTAATCATGTTATTTGAGGTTTTGGCAGGTGTCCTTGTTATGTTTGGAAGACTTAGGTTGACCGGCAATATATCCAAGTCCGCAGATGAGTCGTGTTGTAACAAGGATCTACTATATTATTAAATTCTGGCAGGAAAGTGACAGAAGGTCTCATTAGCTTATTTTGGCTGAGATCCAGTGCCCTCTTTGCCGTCATAAATAACACCACCCTGAGAACTAACAGAAGGAAGGGCTGAAGCAGGACCTCATTTAAAAGAAGTCTCAGAATTACTTCTATCCCAATCTGTCTTAAGATGCTTACAAACAAAACAAAAGGTAGAGTCACCTTAGAATCATGGCATTAAAAAGTCAACAATCATGTTTCTGAAATAAAACTGCTGTTGCATATTAAATCACCCATTGCAGTTCCTTTAAAAAATGTTTTTATAACAAAAATGATGTCATTTAAGAGAGTTGTGTTATGTGATCTTTAGCAATAAGAACATTAATTCGACTCCTCTGCTGGCAGGTAGGTGGTAGGAGAAGCACCGGACACGGCAGATGGGAGCGCGGGCTCCGGAATCAGACACGTCACAGTCTACGCCTGTCTACGGCACCGATGGGCAGTTAACTTGGGCTGCCCACACGCAAAATGGTGATTTTTATCAGGACTGAGTTAAAAGGATTGTGAGAGGATTAAATAAAATAAAACCTGTTAAATTGCTTAACATAGTATCTAGCACATAGTAAGAACTTAATAAAGGGCAGCTATTGTTATTTCTGCTCTATACTGGGCACTATATTTACAACTTTACATGCTTCATCTCAAGTCCCTGGGACACCTCTGCAAGACAATCACCCATTGCCATTACTGAAGGGTAAATGGGAATTCAATAACTAACCTGGGGTCACCGAGTCAGTAGAACTTCAAAGTCTGCCATCATTGCAGGTCTGTAAAGTTGTATAATGTCATGGTCATTTAGACTATGTCACATTATTCTTTACTACATCCTTAACCAACACAATTTCTCCAGTCTGCATAAGGGCTGTTATGGTCTGATTTACAAACAACTGAAAGTCAACAAATAGTTATTCTGCCAAGATTCAGTTAAAAATCAGTAAACTTAGAGTTCAAACAACTACCATGTGTATGAATTCCAGGTCTCAACATCATCAACTGTAAAATAATAAATTATACCTCTCTTAGAGAGTTGCTATGAGATTTAAACAAGATTCATAAATATGGTCAGTACAATTCTTAGCTCAAAGTAGGCACTTAATAAGTGTTTATTAGAAAAATAAGTATATATATAATATCTATGCACTTTCAAGGATATGTGATAGATTATAGATGATTGACAGATAAAGATAGATGATAAACAGAGAGATAACAAGCAGCTGTAACCTTTGCAGCTTGAAGAATCCTGTCCACCTGAAACTGAATCTGCAGTCCACCTTCAGCCCCATTTGCCCTCCTTCCTTCTCTCAGTCACCAAAATTCTTCCTCCCTTTCCTAATTTATATCAAAATCTGTGTACTGTCCCTGGTTAGGAGCAACTATGAGCAGTGTCCTCCACATTATGCCCACATAGGTATGTGGGCAAGTGTATTACCTTTTGGAATGTCTGTTGTTGATCAAATGAAGGGGGAAACACTCAGTAGCTTTCAAGTTGCATTAATCACAGAGCTAAAGAACGGAAGCATCTTGGTGATAGTTTGAGTGTCACAGTGGGAGGGTCTACTCTCTTGGTGCTACACTGTTACCAGCCATCCATGAGATTTTGAACAAGCTCTTTTATTTCTCCAGTTATTAATTTTTTAATCTATATGGAACAAGATTTCCAATTTAAAGAGCTAGGTTATGTTCGATCTGGCATTCAACCATCAGGAGATGTCTGCAAGGCAAGGGAGAGATCACATATCAGGTGTTTATTTGCATAAAAGACTAAAAAGCCTTCATGGAAAATGTAGTTATGCACTGCATAATGACATTTGGGATGTTTTGGTCAATGAAGGACCACACATATAACAGTGTTTCCATAAGATGATAATACTGTGTTTTTACTGGACCTTCTCTATGTTTAGATACATAAATACTTATCACTGTGTTATAATTGTCTACAGCATTCAGTACAATAGCCTAAGTGTGGGGTAGGCTCTACCATCTAGGTTTGTGGTAACTACACTGTATGATGATTGCACAATGAAATTGCTGTGCCCCATCGGTGAGTGATGCACCACCGTAATGGAAGGGCAAAAATCCGAAGACCACGTGTTAGTGTCAATGAGGAAAAGATACTTTTGCACTGAGCACAGTATCACTTGCATTGTCTTCTAAGCCAGCCACATAGCTTCATTTCTAGGTCCTCGGGTGGGGGATTAAAATAAAGTGTAAGTAAACGGCATACTGACGTGCAGAGAGGCATTGAAACCATGTCATTCTCAGCAATCTATGCAGAAGAGAAGAGGACAACCGTGGCCATGGGAGATGCTCTGCCCGCCGACAGTTGGAGCTTACTGAAGACAGACGCTGGGGTCTAAGCAAGATGGATCTGCATCTAGACTGGGAAGAAGCCCGAGGGAACATACCCTTCAGGGACATCATGCAAGTCTGGCAAGGGCTTCAACAACTTGCACAGCATGTTCAGCTGCTATGGCGGCTGCTGGAGGCCTGGCTGGGGCCAGGAAAGGAGAAAAGGCAATAACTGTGCTACCAAGATGGATAAGCCACAAGACCTCCCCATTCCCCAGCCCAGCTCTGCCCGGGCAGAAGGAGGAGCTTGAGTGGGAAGGCTTTCTACAAAGCTAGAGGGAGAAAGACAGACACCTGCTCGTCCGTGTTTTAACTGAACCCTTCTTTTAAGCCCCAGGTTGACACAGCTTAAGAAAAGGTAAGTTGCATGTAAAACAAAGGATTTATAATGAGTAACCTTTAACTGTGCCTTCCAAATAAACACTGAGTCTTTCTCCATCTAAGTGTTCACTCTGATGCTTCATTTATGTGGTTCATTTACCTGAATTGACTGTAGGCGTACCTGGTGAAATATTTTTAATATATACAAATTTAAGTGTTCTTATAAGAAAATGATGGTGTTGAAGAGCCTACTCCTTGCTATCATTTCCAGATTAGTTTTTTTTCAAATTCACTTTGGAATCCATTGATTCAATCCTAGTAGAAATAGCTAACATTTATATTCTAAGTACAAAGACAACAATGGCAAAAAAATCTTATTCTCAAAAGAGAATTATACAATACCCAGGACCAGCTTCCACATTTTTCAACTTGGTTTTCTACAATCAACCAAGTAGTAAATTTAATGTACCTATTGATATTCTCAACTGCTGAATCTCCACATCAATTCAGAGTAGGATCTGCAGGGGTCAGGGCTGTTCTCCAGCCGGCAAGTGTCCTCGGAAGAGGCACGGAAAGGCTCCTTGTTCCAGCAGGCTTTCATCAATGGGCACACTCATCTTCTCTTCATAGGACACTTAATCCTACTGTCATCACCTGGTACCTTTCATGCTGAGCACTCTTGACTTTCAACATCATGTGGCAAATCAGTGCTTTCCCTGGGGCTCGTGGTGACTTTCTCCAGCATAAAGTCTCTGTTCTGATAGACACAACTTTGATTCATGTCATGGGAATGGTGCTGACAAGTTGGCTCTGAATTCTCCCTAGATGGAGGTTACCTAGCTATATAATAGCCTACCTGATTAAAGATATGGTTATCTGGAATGCCTCTTTTTTCCTTAATATAATTTGATACATTTTCATTATCACCTTTAGAAATGAGGGAATTTTGTGTGTGTGGAGGAGTTGGATTGCTGCTTGGTGCCCAGAAGCAGTATCCCTGGAGTCCAGACAGGAGGGCCTCATGGGACAGGGCACACTCGATCTCACTGCTCCTATTAGGCCATGGGTTTATTTGGTGACTTTGGGGTAGGTATTAGGGGTTAAAGAAATGCAACCCAACTTTGGGGACACCATTGTACCCATATATTTGGGGTGCAGAATTCAAGCTGTCTGCTCACTACAGCCACCATGCTATTTCAAAATCTCACTCAATTGTACCTTCTAGCCGAGGGAAATTCACTCACATTAATAATAAAGAGAAAATTGAAAACCAGGAGTCAGGAAGACCAAGCTATACATATTCATCCTTTTCACAATAGAAGTTTTCCCTTGTATAGAAGGATATACTACTTGGAGTTGTGTGCGTTAAAAGTCCTCCTTTGCACTTGGCTCTAAAATTATTGACACCAATAACTTTACCTTCTGTTATCTGCACTAAACACAGATATGTAAAAATGGAAATCAAAATTGAATATGCAAGGCAGATGTCCCAAGCAAAATAAACTCCATAGGCATTAAACTGTACCATTTTCTGGGGAGGGAGAGGGCAAAACAGGTCAGGGTACTAAATTGCATATGAATTTTGAAATAGAGAAAGATTTCTTCTCATTTTGTGTCTTTAAAGACTGTCCAGGAAGTTTGCAGAACCCAATCAATTATATTCTCAAATGACAGGCGGCCTGCCGCAGGGCACCATGGAGGCTGTCTGCTAGCGCCCTGTGCTGGCGGTTGGCACATTTTGCACCTAATCCTCAGTGGTGCTGAGAAGGTTCACATCTTTGAGCAAGCCTGGTCTTACCCTCTCTAGACTGGGGGTGGGGTAGAGGAACGTATTGCACTAGATCACTAAGGTCCTCCCCCGCTGTAGTGTTCTATGATTTCATTCTATCTAAGTTTCCTCTTAGGACTCAAATTCCCTTGCCACTTTTCTGAAGTCCAATTGTATAATTGCTAGCTCCAGATCATTGCTCACTCATCATCAGTGTGCTATGATTCCAAAGACTCAAGAGAGTCGGGAGGTTCGGGATTCTCATGCCCTTAACTTCTCTCCATAATCACTTTCAAATGATTTCAAGTGTCTCCGGCCTTCTCTCTGCAAGTGCAGTAATGAATTCCACCCCCTCAACGGAGTTTGGGTCTGTGTGGCGGCCCTGGGGCAGGGCTGGGGAAGGACGGATGCTCATCTGGGTAAGGACAATGACAAAGGGACCCCCAACCCAGCTCCTAAAGAGCTTGTACCTCTGCAAGCAGCCAATCACCTCTAACTGCTGGCAAGAGTTATGTCACCAACACTTTCAATGTTAGATTTTAATACGCTTCTGCTAAGGCTAAACTCAACTGCCAGCTCAACTTAGTGCCAGCAGAAGGTTTATACCCAAGTAGCGGCCTTAAAATTTGAAGGGAACAAGTGAACACACATTTCTTTCTCATTATTACTCTGGCTTTCATTTTTAAACACAAGACCAAAGTACTTTTAGAAAAGATCGTTTTACCTGTGAGGCGTGTGTATGTGTGTAGGCATGTGTGTGTTTCTTTTTAAACGGCTGTGGTATAATGTTTAAAATGTCTCCTTTGAAGAATCACAGCATATGAAATGATGGATGCTTCTATCTGGGTCAAGGAGTCCGTCAGTGGGGAATCCAAGTAGCCACACGGTTCTGCCAGGCCAGGCTCCTGATCTTTCACGAGACTAGATTAGCAAATGGAGCAATGCGGTTTGACCAGTAGTTGATCATCAGTGTCTATGACACAGATAAAAGTAGCAAGGTGCTTGCGGATACCTGAGAAGCCCTCCCAAACCTCATGTTCTGAGCACACTGACACAGGCATGCTTTTGGAAAATGGCTCAACAAGTTGGTGACTCCAGATCCAAATGAGGGGAACACATGGCATGATTTAGACTTTTCTTCTCTAAATTATCTTGGAAACCCTCACAGTCTGCTGCTTTAAAGGATTTTATTGTCCTTGTTGCTATTTTGAAGGGAATTGAGTCTTTGATTTGGTTCTCAGTTTGACTGTTGTTGGCATATATGAATGCCTCTCCAATTTTTTTTTAACCTGTCAGTGGTCAGGATGCTAAATCCATATAGCACATGTTAGGTTCCGGTGAATGAAAAATGGGTCTGCCAAGCAAGTCCTAAAACCAAGGTTGATACAGTCAGTTTTGATTACAGCAAGCTAAGATTAGCAACTGGCTTTATTACCCACCACCTAAACTTTTCTAGGGTCTAGGAAAAAGTGTTAAATAGAAGAAGAAGTGTGTGTGTATTATATATATATAGAGAAAATACACACACACACACATATGTAATTTGAGGAAAGAAATCTTTCGTTTGGTTTTCATGATCCCTTTTTAAAAAGTAAACTAAGAAAAAGGTTTGGCCCATATTTCAAGTGGAAAATATTCAGGCACTTGGGAAGTAAGAGCAGTAACCTTCAGGACACTCTAGATAGCAGCAGTTAATAGGACTTAATTCCAGACCTAGGTTGCCAGGGTGACTAAAACCACAAGTCTCTTGAAATTTACATCAAATACCTTGTTAAAAAGTGGGGGTAAATCACGCAAAACTCCAAACCAGCAGTGTAATATGTCATTTGCACTTATTTTTTAGGCCCAAAGCACTGATCACAAGTGCAGACTCTCTCTGCATGAGGTTAAACCGATCCAGGGACAAGTGTTTGCATTTTCTTCATAAGGAATACTTATTTTAATAAGACAATGGGAGCGTACAGATTCAAAAATGTTATCAGTTCAACCAAAATAAAGACTATGGTTTGGTGTCTGTGTGTTTCACCTCTCCAGATCGACTTTGTGTCCTGATTTAACCTGTTTCCTTGTTTATTCAATAGATGTTTATGTAAAAATAGATCTTAGACACTGCTGTAAACACCAGCAATACAGTGAACGAGACAGACACAGTCCCAGCTCTAAGTATCCCTATATTCTAGTGAGTGGAGACATAAGTATGTAAACAAAATAATTTAAGACAACAATGAATATTATGAAAAAAATTAAGCAGGGTAATTTACTGGGGAATGATTGGGTGAGGGAAAACGCCCTTGAGATTGACTGGACTAATGGAACCGAATAGAAAACCCAGAAATAAAACCATCTACCTACAACCAACTGACCTTTGACAAAGCAGACAACAACAATAAGTGGTGCTGGGAAAATTGGATAGCCACATGCAGAAGAAATTAAATAGGGTCTCTATCTCTTGCCATATACAAAAATTAATTCAAGATGGATTAAAGACCTAAATGTAAGGCGTGAAACCATAAAAATTCTAGAGGAAAATGTGGGAAAAACTCTCCTAGACATCACCCTAGGCAAAGAATTTATGACTAAGCCCCCAAAGGCCAATATAGCAATAACAAAAATAAATAAATGGGACTTTATGTCGGGCGCGGTGGCTCGTGCCTGTGATCCCAGCACTCTGGGAGGCCAAGGCAGGAGGATTGCTTGAGGTCAGGAGTGAGCAAGAGCGAGACCCCGTCTTTACTAAATATAGGAAAAAAAATATTAGTTGGGCAACTAAAAATAGAAAAAATTAGCCAGGCATGGTGGTGCATGCCTGTAGTCCCAGCTCCTTGGGAGGCTGAGGCAGGAAGATCACTTGAGCCCAGGAGTGTGAGGTTGCTGTGAGCTAGGCTGACACCACGGCACTCTAGCCCGGGCAACAGAGTGAGACTCTGTCTCAAAAAAAAAAACAAAAAAAAACCCTACCTGTCAGGTGCAATGAACACTATTCTGGTGAGGAGCACACCAAGAGCCCCGACTTAAAGGGTATACAAAGATACCCCTGTAACAAAAATATTATACTAACACACCCACAATTCATATTTTGAAATTTAAAAACTTAAAAAAAGAGATGACTTTCAAAGTTTCAAAGTACGTTCCTAAGGAGGTGCAATTTGAGTTGGGATTTCAGTGTCAAGGATCCAGCTACATGAAGATGAAGTGGATGAGCAGTCAAGGAAGAGAAAAGAACAGTTTAGAGTCCCCAAGATGGGAATAAGCTTGTG
The DNA here is from genome assembly GCA_963573855.1 of Lepilemur septentrionalis. Taxonomy (NCBI): domain Eukaryota; kingdom Metazoa; phylum Chordata; class Mammalia; order Primates; family Lepilemuridae; genus Lepilemur; species Lepilemur septentrionalis. The sequence continues at coordinate 428 of CAUYMX010073531.1, read as the reverse complement.
ATGTTCAAAGGACAGAAGAAAAAGCCTTGTATTTGGAGTCTGTGAGCAAGAGGGAAAGTATCGAGAGAGAGAGGGGGGCAAGGACCGCGTCACAGGGGGCCTTTCAGGCCACGAAAGGACTTTGATTTCTGGTTGTTTTTTTTTATTTCAGCATATTATGGGGGTACAAATGTTTAGGTTACATGTGTTGCTTTTCTCCCCCTTCCCCCCCTGAGTCAGAGCTTCAAGCCTGACCATCCCTCAGACGGTGTGCATCACACTCATTATGTGTGTATATACCCATCCCCTCCTCCCCCCTCCCGTCTGCCCGACACCTGATAAATGTTGTTCCTGTGTGTCCACTTAGGTGTTGATCAGCTAATACCAATTGGCTGGTGAGTACATGTGGTGCCTGTCCATCCATTCTTGGGATACTTCACTTAGTAGAA
>CAUYMX010073530.1:0-12279 GCA_963573855.1 Lepilemur septentrionalis | reverse complement strand
TTTTTTTTTTTTTTTTGAGAGTCTCACTCTCTTGCCCAGGCTAGAGTGAGTGCCGGGGCGTCTGCCTAGCTCACAGCAACCTCAAACTCCTGGGCTCAAGCAATCCTCCTGCCTCAGCCTCCCGAGTAGCTGGGACTACAGCCGTGCACCACCACATCCAGCTAATTTTTTTCTATTTTTAGTTACCTGGCTAATTTTTTCTATTTTTTAGTAGAGATGGGGTCTCACTCTTGCTGAGGCTGGTTTTGAACTCCTGACCTCAAGTGATCCTCCCACCTTGGCCTCTCAGAGTGCTAGGATTACAGGCATGAGCCACCACACCTGGCTTTTATATTTTCTAACTATGGAAACAATTATTCTTAAAGGTTGTTTATTGGACTGGGAAAAATAAAAAGAATTGATGGCAGTCATGAGAAGTAGGGAAAACATTGTATGTGCTCCAGAGAGGAGAAGAGTTTACTTTTATCCTGGAGTGATCAGCAAAGTGGCCAGATGCCAGGTCCACAGGAAGGAACATGACCGATTTGTTACCAGCCTTCCCTCACCCCCACCCCGATATCTGCCTCAGGCCAAGGCAGCCTGGGGTTCAGCACCAAGGACAGCGTCCAAGCCTTTGCCTAATCCAGCTTCTTCAGCTTGCTGCAGTCATTGGAGTAGGATTTTCATACCATTTTAGGCTGCCTGAGCCAGAAGTCTTCTGGTTCAACCCCCTTACTGTATAAACAGGGAAACTCAGGCTTTTGGGAAAATTGGAAAGGCCACGCTCTTCCAGAACCAGTGACACAACAGTAAACAACACCAATAAAGATCCTGTTCTCATGGAACTGACATTCTAGTGGGATCTTAGGACCCTACTAAGTCTATCCTATCTCCTGTTTTCAGAACACCTTATCAAGTTTCCCTGATCATCAAATTCTCCCTGACCATTGAGTCTTCCAGGCACTGCCTCTTCCGGGGAGCCCTTCTTTATTGAGTGCCTAAGTCTGTCCCCACCTCTTCCCCCACTTAGCATGCACAGCATGTGAAGACTAAGCAGCTTGAGTGGCTATGCTATTTCTTTTTGTCAGGAGTTGCTAGTAAGTCCTGGTTTTAGATTGGAGGTTTGTATTTCCACCCATAAAGTGGGGATCACCTCTTCCTGTCCTCTCCTCTCACACTGTGAGCACCAGCACAGGGTTAGGCAGGGAGCACAGACTACTGAAGGAGATCTCTCCTGATGATAGAGACACTGCAATCTCTCTATGCCATATTTCCCAGTGGGTCCTGATTCTTAAAATCACATTCATTTATTCACATAAAGAGAAGATCAGGACTGATGGAAAAGATTTGAGAGTCATCCACTAAAGGGAGAGAGTTCCAGCTGGGGAGTGGGTGTGATCTCCCAGGGTGAAGGAAGGCAGAGATGGGGAAGAGAACTGAGGACTTGACAGCACCTTGGGGAAAACCAACCTCTGGGAAGTGGGCAGGAGGAGGGTTGACAGCAGAAGCTGTCGGAGGGACAGGAAGAAACTCACAGAGAATTGCATCTTGGGACCCAGGGGGGGGAAGTAGGCTTTCAGAAGGGAAGGCACAGTGACTGCACATGCCAGAGAGAGGCCAGGCCCTGCAGAGAAGCCATCAGCTGTGGTCAGTAGCATCTGGGTGGCCGTGGCCCAAGCAGGTCATGGGAGTTGTGGGGGAGGGAGCCAGATCTTCATGACTTAAGGAAGCAGTGGCCATGGGTACTGCACATTCTTTACAGAAACTTGGTTGAGAAAGGGGAGAAAAATGTGGGATGGTAGCTGGAGGAGAAAGCACAGTTGAGGGAGGGCCGTCTTTTTTAGGACAGGAATTAGGTTAAGAGGAAGGAATCTGGCAGAGGGAAGAAGTGCAGGCTTGAGCTGTGGGAGGTGGTTGTTGCTGAAGGGGCCTCGAGAAGGTGGCAAAGGAGAATCCAGAGAAGGCCTCCCTCCCTCCCTCGCACGGGGTGGAAGAGGAAAGGGTGGGTGACTTCCCGGGGAAGCTCTGGGGCTACTTGAGCGGGTATAGTTCAGAAAGCCAGGACTTCCTGGGTTTGTAGGTGGTTTGGGTAGCAGCAGAGAGAATCTGGCTGTTGGGAGGTTTGGAACAAGAGCTGGCCCTGCTCTTGTGGGGAACTGGCTGGGGCCTCAATGTGGTGGGTGGTGCAGGAGTTGCTGAGAGGTGCTGTGAGTTCTGGGAGGCTGAAGAGAAGGAGTTGTTGGGGACCAGCTCTGGACCCTCACCTGAGGGCTAGAGAGGAGCAGAGATCAGGCATACTGAGCTTCGGGACTCCCTGTGCAGAGATATGAGCGTTCTCACCCACCCTTCCACTGCTGAACCATAAATAGAGCCCAGGGTGTGTGGGAGAGGCCTGCGGAGATGTCCAGGTGACCCTACCTTGTGCCCTGGGCCAGATCAGAGTTTCCAGTGGGCAGGGCACAGGCCTTCCTCTCCTCCTCTTCCTCTTATTCCTCCCCACCTCCTCATCTGAGCCCCAACCCCGCCCCAACCACCCAAGGGAGCAGCTGGACATGCCTGCACCCCTCCCCCACCCCCACGCAGGTGAGCACTCACATGTGGCCCCCAGGCCGGTCCTCCCTGGTTAGCACTCCCTCCTTCTCCATCAGCATCTGCCGGAATGTCCCCACCTTCTGCCGGATCTCCTCCTCCGAATACCTGCGGTGGCACAGGGAGGGTGAGGGCTGTTCTCCTGGCTTGGTTCCCTCCTGCCACCCCCACCCTGGCTCATCCCAGCCCCCCACCCTTGGGTCACAAGCACACACTCAGGCTTGTAGTCACCTGTCTGAGCTCACAGACCAAACCAGGCTCTCAGTACGGAGGAAGTTCAAGGCCTGCCCATTCTATACCAGCCCAGCCAACCAACCAACTAAACAGACAGCTGACCAAAAGCAAGAGTGAGAGGCGGGAGAGAAGAGATGAGGCTGAGCCCCTCCTCCTTGCTTTCCTCCACCCCGGGACAGCCTCCCTCCCACGCTCACACTGCAGTCACTCTTTTGAGACATTTTAGGGGAGAAGCGAGAATCCTGGCTTGCAGACATACACGGCCTTTTCTGCCTTCCTGGCCTCATTGATACATGCTCCTTGGGCCAGATGTCAGCCTGGAGGGTCTGCGAAGCACCCTGGTCTCTGCAGGAGCAAGGCTGCCAAGTGGCCCGCCTGGGGTCCCAGTGCTGCTTTCATTGCTTCCCTCTGCTGCTGGCTTAGGTGGGGGTGGATGAAGTCTGGGCCTTGAGGGAACCTCCTGACTTCTCTGCTCTCCTCTCCCTCCCTCCCTCCCTGAGCCCAGTCTCAGGCCAGGGACCAAAGTCCAGAATTATCTGCTCATCATCCTTGTTCCCACACTTGGGGTCTGTCATCATCCTCTCTCACTGCATCACTGTGACAGCCGCTGCCTGGCCTCCCCTTCCCTCTAGGTTCTCCCTGTCCAGCCAGTGTCTATGCTGCCCCTGGAGGATCTTTGCTCACACAGCCCCTGGCCCTGTGCCTGCCACACAGCAGGTGCCCAGTAGCTGTTACTGAATCAATCGTGGGGTCCCAGATCCCTCTCTCTGCCTTTCCTGGGCTGCAAGTCCTGGACAGAAGACATGGTGACAGAATAGGAACAAGGGTCTTATCTCTGTTTCTGCTCACCATCCGCTCTGTCCCCAGGGCAGGCCCAGCCCTCCCACTCAGCCATCCATGAAAATGGTACATTGTTCCTTCTTGGGAATCCCATCTCTCTCCTCCCTTCTTCCTTCCACTCCTTCAACAAACATTTGCAGGAGAGCAATTTGGCAATTCTCTTTGAAAGCCTTAAAAAAATAAACACATCCTTTGACTCAAATATTAACTCCCAGGTTTACCCTGTGGAAAGAATCATGGCCAAGCACAAAGATTGAATCCTTGGTGTTTATAGCATGATGGATCCCCCCCCAACACACCAGGTTCTATGCCAGCCTTTGGTTTCCATAGCGACCTGCACCTCTCAGCTCCTGGCAGGTGCTTCATGCTCTAGTAATTATCTGGTGACTGGTCTGGTTCCTGCACTGGCCTGGGGTTCCCTGAGGGCAGGGGCCTGGTCTGTCTCGTTTGCAGCAGTGGACCCAGCACCTGGCACAGTGCCTGCCACATTGTGGCATCCAAAAATTTTTGGTCAATGAGTGAGTGGTGATGGAGAGACACTGGAGAGTTTGCAGGTTGGGTTTTCATTTTGGGAAGATGGCTCTGGTGGCTGTGTGGTGGGAGCGGAGGGGCCTGAAGCAGGGAGGCCAGCGATGGGCCACTGTGGGGGTTCCGGAGGAGAGGGTGACGTGAGAGCGAGAGAGGCGTCCTGGGATGGAGGGAAAGGAATGGGCAAAACAAAATCCAGAAGGGAGAATGGCTAGGACTTGGGGACTGGTAGGAAAAGTCAGAGGGATGTTTGGATGAGGAGCGCCGTCTACTTCCTAACCAAATGTCCCCTGACCCCAGCTAAGGTCTGACTCTGCAGGTTCAGGCTGCTGTGTACCCACCACGGGGAAGGCTGGGGCCTGGCCTGGTGGGAGTAAGGACGGCCAAGCTTGGGCCCTGGCTCCTCAGTGTCCACTTTGGCCCCTGTGTGGGCTGGGGCCCTGGCACTCAGCCTGGGCACCGCACACTCACTGGGCAGGCCTGGCACCCAGGAAGAAGGGGTGGCAGCAGAGGCACAGAACAACTGCTTCCACCTCACATTCTCCTCTGGAGACTAGCTTGACACTGTCACCAGCACAGAGACAAGCACAGCACAGGCCCTTCAACTCTGCCCAGCCCCCAACTCACAGATCCCTGAGAGGGAGACAGAGACTGGCTGGGCCCCTGGGCCTGGGGATCTTGGCACATGTGAAGGCTAGGAGGTGGGAGCAGACCCTAGGGTTTCCTGGAGACCTGGGGCAGCACGTATGCAGGGCCTGTGGGGTGGAGGGCTCTTTCCGAGCCAGCAGGGCCGAGGCAAGTTGACCAACTCCAGCGCCTGCCTGTTGGGAGCTGGCTGGATAAGGCAGGTGCTAGATTGAACAACTCACAGGCTTAGAGCAGGTCCCTCTATGCCTCAGGGCATCTTTCTGGGCACCTAGGGATGACATCTGGCTATTGGCCAAAGAATCTCAAGGATGACCACCACCTCAGAGTCTCCCTCCCCTCACCTGTCTTGGGGTCAACCCCTCTCAGCTGAGGCCATGGGGGAGAGTGATGAAGGGGAGAGGCAGAAGACCTGGCCAGTCCTGTTTTTGAATTCTGGCACCTCCCACTTCCCAGCTCTGTGATCTGGGGCAAGTCCATTGCTTATCCTCGCCTTGGTGTCTACAGCTGTGAAATGGGTACACAGCCTGCTTCCTAGGTCAGAGGATTCAGCGAGGTGATGCACTTATAGCACTTTGCACAGTCCCTGGCACATAAGAGGTGCTCAGTAAATGGTAGCCACTGAGGCGTATTTGTCCCAGAGCAGTGGGGACAGAGGCTCCCTGCCTTTCCCTCCTGAGACCCTGGTCAGGTCAGCACGGTACCAGGGCTTTGGGAATTACCTGGGCCTCCTCCGTCTGCTCTCCCAGGAAGCAAAGGCTGAGAGGGAGGGGGTGGCTGCTACCCAAACTGCCCACTCCCTAGGGAGGTGGCACAGCTGGCCAACATAAGGCCATGCAGGAGGCCTGGCTGGCATGGCCAAGCCTCAGACTAAAGTCAAGGGCTTGTGCGTGTGGCAGGGGAGGGGGAGTAGGGGAACAATGATGTCTGTCCCAGTGACCCTAGCCTCCTGCCTCCCTGGGTCCTCATTCCATTCTATGGGCCATGAGGCAAGGGCATGCCAAATTCATTGTGGCTTTGGGGACTTCCTGGGTCAGTCTCTGGAGCAGGGGTGAGGTGACAGGACACCACATTTTCAGAGGCGCCTAGAGTGGAAAATGTCCACTTTTCTCTCTCTGTGCCCAGACACCGTGCTTCCTGGGTAATTGCTCCCTTCGTCACAGCTCTAAGGGGGACAGTGGCCTCATTGTTCCCATTTTACAGAGGAGCAAACAGAGCAAAAGGGAGAGGGGAGGGCTCCAAGCTCAAAGCTTAGCTAGGGGCAGAGCCTTGCTCTGTCACCTCACCTGTATCCTCGCAAGAAGGGGCATGGCAAGAAGGTGGGGGGCCTGGGGGCTGGGGTGGGAGCCTCACTCATGCCACCAAGCCTGGGGGCTCTGTCTCTGCCCCCGCAGTGACTGCAGGCTGAGGCTGCCTGAGAAGGTGACTCCAAGTGCGCCATCAGTCACCGAGGATTACTGGCCATCCATCAATATTAAGGAAAGGGATTGCTTTTTAATGGGGCCAAAGAGCGTGTGTCCCTGTGACTGGTGAGAATATTTGTCAAATGCCCAAGAACGTGGTAAATAAACGTGAACAAACCAGTGTTTCTAGAAACGGATATTAATGACTCGATTTCATAAAAGAGCAAGGGTTCCTGTGTTTATTGAGCACTTTGTGGGGAATGGCTGGGGACTAGGCAGTCCTGTTTGCGCCTTTGTGCAAGGAGTCTTAGAACAACTCCAGAAGACAGGTGTCCCTATTTCACAGGTGAGTAAACTGTGGCTTGTCCAAGGTCAGGCTAGGGCTGGAAGCCTGGATTGCTGGGTCTCAGCGTGGCTGTGCTGAAGGACAGGGAGGGTGGGGGTGGTCACTCATAGGCTCAGGATGTCCTGAATGAGGGCTGGGGTGGGGAAGGGGCCCTGACTGAGCACCTGGAGACCTAGCGGGTCCTTCCTAGAGAGGCGGGGTCTTTGACGCTGGGGGTCTAACATCCAGGACATGACCAAATGCCATCACCCTCTGCTTGAGGAGGGGAGAGGTGTGGTCAGGAAGGGGCCATGGGGGTCAATGAACAGGAGGGAGCTTAGTGAGGGGTGAGGGGCTTAGGAAGCAGATGGGTTTGGGGAGAGGAGATCTCTGAAGAGGGAGCAGGAAAGTGCAGAAGGCTGTCCCTGCCTGTCCCCACCCATCCTCCCTCAGTCCTTGAGTCTTCCCACCCTGCAGCAGGATCTGTAGTTTCATCCAGGTCCTGGGGGGCTCCCAGCAGGAGGATGCCTCCTCCCTGCCCTGCTCAACCCTGGAGTCTCATTTCCTGTTCCCACACCTGCAGCTAATCAAATATGTTTCCTTGCCAGCTGGAGGCCTCCTTTTCCTCTGTCCTCAGCTCATCCATCCCTCTCTGCACGGAGTCTCCTCAGCCCTACCTGGTCCCCAGCTGGACACGAGTACCAGGTCCCTGTGTCCCTTTCTTCCCCCTGCAAGCAGCCCTGCCTGGCAGCCAGCCAGGACTCTGGATCCAGGCTCAGCCTTGGCACCGCCTTTCCAGTGGCCTTCAGCAAGTGACTGTCTCTGTCTGAGCCTCAGTGCTTTCCTGAGCTCTACAGAGACGGTGACCAATGTCTTGGGCAGTCTAGCAGGCCTCGGAGGACAAGCAGAGTGGTGGCTTGGAATGACTGCTGTGCACAGGCTGTTCTGGCACCGTGTGGCTCCAGGCCCCAACCGCCTGTGCAGGGAGTTTCTGATTTCTCAGCTCCCTGACAGTGCGAGCCTGAGAGGAAGGCCTTGCCCCCCAGGTTGGTGCCCTCAGCAGCCAGCCCACTGGTGTCAAAGCACTCGGGGCAGACGCCAGAGCCTGGGCACCCACCAGCTTTCCTTGGCACTGCACACATGGGACAGACTTGTTCTCTGCTCCAGCTCCATGTGTGAGGGCTGTCTTGTCTCCACTAGATTTGGGGAGGGGGTCCCTAAATCCTTACTGAATGATGGACATACTGAGTGGTTGGGGATCTCCCACACCTCCTCCTTCCTCAGTCTGACAAACTCCTACTCATCCTTCAGGGCCCGTTGAAATATCTTTTCCAACAGCCTTCCCTCCTCCTCTCAGAATCCCTGCTCTGAGCTCCTGAAGCACTTGGCCCTCTCCTACCCTGTCCTGTCACCATGATTCTAATCTGTTTTGTGACCAAGTTGGTTGTTAACATGCTTGTTTCTGTTCTGAGATGGCGGGGTGAGGGGTTGTCTTTGAGGATAGGAAGTGACTCCAGTCCGGTTCTGGGTCCCAGCGTGGTCCAGCACAGTGCCTGGTTCTGAACTGGACAGGGTGAAACCTGAGTCTGTGGGTGTGGCAGCCCTCAACACACAGTGGGGACCCACTGAGCTCTCTCGCCTGGCTGCAGTACCAGCTCCGCAGTGTGACCCACGCATTTTTACAGCTAGGCTCCAGTTGTCATTGATGTTTACAATCCTCTCTCCCCTACTGGACCCGATGTTTCTGGAGGGCAGGGATTGAATCCAGAACCCACTTCAGAGCTTGACACAGAGCAGGCGGTCAAAGACAGCTTATTGATTGAATAAACCAATAAATAAATGAAAAGTAGGCTGGGTTTGCAACGGTCCCGCCCCAATTAGTGCAGACTCTTGGTCCCTTCTCTGGACGAGACTCCCGCGCTCGCCCGACTCAGCCTGCGGTCCCGCCCCGCCCCGGTCCAGCCCCGCCCCACCGCGCCACGCCCCCGGCCCGCCACGCCCCGGCCCGCTCACCCCTGCTCCTCCATCATCTCCTGCAGCTCCATGCACTTGAGCTCCACGCGCCGCTTGCGCTCGTGGTCCAAGATCTCGCGGTGCGCGCGCTTCACCAGGCCCGGCTCCGCGTTGCGCAGCTCGTCCTCCGCCCGCGGCCAGGCTCCCGAGGAGGCGCCGGGCTGCGGGAAGCCGTTTGCGGCGTCGGTTGGGGACGGCATGCTGGCCGCCCCGTTGTTCACCGTGGAGGACATGACGCCTGGCCGCGGAGCCGCTGGCCTCGGCCGCTGGTCCTGCGGGACAGACACAGACACGAGGCGGGATGGTCACTTCTTGGCCACCTGCTAAGCTTCTCTGTGCGCGAGTTAATCCTGGAGATTTAAGGGCCCACTCATGGCTCTAATCCGCTTCCCCTCATGCTACAGAGGGGGGCAGACAGCAGGTTTGCACCTTTGGGTCACACCTCAGGGCATGAGGGAGGTTGCACACTGGGCTTTTCCCCCTGTCTGTAAGGTGGGTGGATGCAGGCCAGACTAGATGGCCACTGAGGGCCATTGGCTTGGAATCATGGCATCACCAAGGACCTAGCAACTCCCTGGGACAACCCTCTCTGCCTCGCATGAATGCCTGGGCTGGGATGTGCCGCTTGCACACCGCACTAACTCCCCAGTCATGTTTCCCTTTCAGGCTGAGTTTAAACCGTTTACACACACACCAGGCCCACTGTCCTAGCTGCCTCTGTCCAGGGAGGTCACAGACCACACATGCTCCTGCCTCCCACTCTGCTCCGGCAGCTCTGCAGAGAGAGGAAGATGCAGCTTTCTCCAAGTTCAACTCCATTCCAACCCCAGGTGCAGTTCTCAGTTCTCAGTTCTCAGTTCTCACTGTGATCTAGCTAACTTCTCCAGAGCCAACATTCCAGCGGGGGTTTCACCCAGGTTGAAGCCCACAGGGCTGTCTCCTCCTTTTTTCTGGAAACACTGTTTTTGATGATGTGACCACAGGTGACTTTGGCATTAGCTTTCCAGGCAGCCATGTCCTCTGGTAGTCTCAAGGTGAGGTGGGAGTCAGCATGGCTTGGAGGTAAGAGGCCCTGACTCTACACTAGGCTCCCTGAAGTAGAGCAGACACACACACACACACACACACCCCAAGGACTTCTATCTTAACAGAGGGGCGGCATCTCCTGAGCTATTTCCATTTCCTTTCTCCAAGGCTCTGCTAGTTGCTAAGCAACAGGGAGGCCTCCTTCCCAGGGAGTGGGATGGGAGGGAGGGAAGGAGCGGAGGGAGGTAGGAAGAGAAGGGGTTGGGTCTGCCTGGACATCCCGGATGGGGCCTTCCCTCCAACTCCTGCTCCAACACACCCTCCCCTCTCTGGCCTCAGTGTAATGGGGTGGGGGTGTTCAGAGATAAGAAACTGAAAGGCAGGAAAGAGAGAAAGGGACTGTGAGAGGCACAAGAGGCTCTGAAGGGGACAGAGTGACAGGAGGTGACAGTGGTGATGAGAACATAAGCTCCTCTCATATGTCCTTCCCCCTGAATCCCAAGTCCCTGGGTTCTAGGTTGGGCTCTTCCACTACTTGCTGTGTGACCCTGAGGATGTCACTGCCCCTCCCTGAGCCTCTGATCCCAACCTGTGCCTGGGAGCATCATCCAGATGCCTCAGGAGAAGGGAGTTCCTGGGGGCTTACAGATCAAAGTTGTTCAAACTCCTCTTTTCTGCCCCAAACCCTGCCAGCTTCCTATCTCTGTCCCTGTACCCGCCCTGTACCCTGCTTCCATCAGGGCTTCTCCTGGGACGCCCCACAAGCATTGCACACTCCCCACGCCCCACGGAGACCTCTGGGAGCCCTGCTTCCCACCAGTCTTGGCCATGGTGCCCGGCTCGAGGGTGATCCCTACAGCTTTCGGTCACCGGAGCCAGGGACATGTGTGGAGCTTGGAGACCCTCACGCCCTGGCCCGCTGCAGCTCACCTGTGATCACTTTTGGCCCCTCATCCCCTCTTCTCAACATTGCTCACACTTATCCACCTCCTCCCCCACCTCCATCCAAGCCCTCCCCATCTACTGCCTCATCCTCATGCCTGGCCTCCCTGCCCTCAGACCTCCGTCCTCCACTGGTAGCCTGGCAGATTGGCTCAGGAGCAAATCAGGCCATGTCATACCCTGGTTAACAGCCTCCAGTGACTTCCAACACCTTGCCTTACGTTGTGACGTGGCCCTTCCTCCCAGTCCAGCCTCATCCCCTCCAGCCCCACCACATCTATCCTCCACCCCTCCCCCCACTCGCTGCTCCCCCTCCCTGAGATGCTCTTTCCCTGACTCCTAGTTGTTCTCAAAGTCACCACTCGGGCATAATCACCTTCCTCCTGTGTCTGGTGCTACCCTCCCAGAGCTTTGCCACTTGCAATTGTCACTGTGGGTTCACAGGTCTGGCTCCCACTGGGCTAAGGGCAGCTTAGCTTTCAACTCCTAGTGCCAGCCAAGTGCCCAGTGCACGTGGAGCTCAATGCATGCAGACTGAACCAATCAAAGACAATTACAGAAGAGGCAGGATAGAGGGATATGTGGCCCAGTCCTTAATAAGGCCCACAAGGCCCCTTTGCGCCTGGTGTATGCTGTCTTGCAACTTCATCCCTCGCTGCACTCCACCATGCAGCCGACACCCAGCCTCTCAGCCTCAGTCTTCTTCCCTCAAATGTGTGCTCTCGCTTCCTCCTGTGTACCTTTGTCTGTGTGGGTCCCTTCTTCTCCACCTCGGGAACTTCAACTCACCCTTCAGGGCCCAGCCCCAAAGTCACCTCCTCTGGGAAGCCTTCCCCGCTTCTGGGAAGGATGAGTCATTCCCTCCTTGTGCTCCTGCAGTTTTTGTCCACATGGCTTTGACATGACATTTAGATACTGAAGTTCGTTTTGTCATTTGTATCTGACTCCCATTACAGACTGTGAGGCGTTTGAGGGGAAGGGACTGTCCCTTTATCCTGGCTCCTCAGAGCCTGCCCCAGCACCAGGCAATGCAGGAGGTGCTCTGAGGGTGGACAGAGAAGATACTAAGCTCCAGCAAGAGCTCTTGGAGCCGGGACTGAGCAACGCTGCTCTGCATTTCTTTCCTTGGACCTGGGCGAGGCTCCCCAGCCTAGAACTTGGCTGGAGCTCATGGAGGGCAGGGAGGGAAAGCTGGTGGGGTTAGTTCTGAAGGCATTCAGATCTCCAAACTCCAAGAAATTCTAGCCCCAACACTAGGAGAATCCTTGGGTACCACTGCTAGCTCGCTGAGGGTAATCCTTGCAGAAATGATTGAGGAGGAAGGGAGAGTGGTGTCAAGAGAGGAGACGGCAGATGCCGGTGGCCTTTCACTAGGACAGATGGTGGATTCTACCACTTTCACCTGGTGAGTTGCAGAGGGACTAGACAGGGATCTGAGGCAGATAAGTAATAGAGTGACCCGAGTCATTGCAAACGAAGCCCACTTCCTTCCAAATTGCGGTTGCTGGGTCAGCATACTGGGGGTTTACAGCAGGCACAGGGCTCTCTGTGAGGCATCTGACATTACCTTTTTTTTTTTTTTTTTGAGACAGAGTCTCACTGTGTTGTCCAGGTTGTAGAGTGCCGTGGCATCAGCCTAGCTCACAGCAACCTCAAACTCCTGGGCTCAAGCAATCCTTCTGCCTCAGCCTCCCGAGTAGCTGGGACTACAGGCATGTGCCACCATGCCCGGCTCATTTTTTACATATATTTTTA
>CAUYMX010073524.1:0-11505 GCA_963573855.1 Lepilemur septentrionalis | reverse complement strand
AAAACCAGCCTGAGCAAGAGCGAGACCCCGTCTCTACTAAAAATAGAAAGAAATTAATTGGACAACTAAAAATATATAGAAAAAATTAGCCAGGCATGGTGGTGCATGCCTGTAGTCCCAGCTACTTGGGAGGCTGAGGCTGAGGATCACTTGAGCCCAGGAGTTTGAGGTTGCTGTGAGCTAGGCTGACACCACAGCACTCACTCTTGCCCGGGGAAGGGAGTGAGACTCTGTCTCAAAAAAAAAAAAAAAAAATTTACCCTTTGCTTAAGAAAAGCCAACAGAATGTTGAGTTGAAAGATCCCTGTCCTCAAAAAGCCAGGTCATCTTGGGCAAGTTATGGCAATTTTAGTTTAATAAAATTTATAGGGCTAGGTCCTATAATAAACCACACTCTAGCATGCTTCTAAAACTTTGATCAGAATAAAGGACAGCAGTTCCCCAAATAACTTCATTTTGTTCAACATCTTTTGGTGATATGGACTAGAAAAAAATCGATTCCCAGCCAGGACGACTCTTTGCGTGGAGTTTGCATGTTCTCCCCATGTCTGCATGGGTTTTCTCTAGGTACTCCAGTTTCCTTTTAGATCCCAAAGCTGTGAACGCTAGGTTAATTGGTGTGCCTAACTGGTCCCAGCCTGAGTGGGTGTGGGTGTCTCTGAGTGTGTCCTGCAATGGGATGACATCCTATCTAGGGCTGGTTCCTGCCTTGGGCCCTGAATGCTGAGACAGGCTCTGGCCACTTGGCATTCTGCACTGGAAGAATTGGGTAAATACTTATCTCACTTACATAAAATAAAAACTCACTATTTTTGTTAATCATTCTTAAATGCATGGATTGTTCACATTTATTTCTATGTTTAATATTAGAAGTGTTTTGGTCTTTGTTTGGAAGTTTGGTGATGTTTTTGTGACAAGAAATATGTGGTATTAACTCTTGTTGATATTGATTGCTGTATGGTAATAATAGTTTTGTGATACTTTGTTTCACTTAAAGTTACAGTTTTCAAGAACCTATTGTCAATACTAAGTGGGGACTTACTGTACAAGAAATATTGTCCAATAAAATCATTGAATAAAGAGTCATGGGGAGAGGGGATGATAGAAAAATGGATAGAATCAGGCAGATGTACTTTTAAAGTCCATGCCATACACTAGCTATATAGACTCAGACTTGGTTGATTTATTTAATCTCAAACCTCAGTTTCGTTATCTGCAAAATGGAGTTTAGGATACTTTTCCTGGTAGGATTATTGTGAGCTTTAAATGAGATAAGATATGCAAAATGCCTAGCATAGGGCTAGACATTGCTTCAATGAAGACATTGCTTCCCCTTCCCCTGATCCTCTATTAAATTTGACTTATAGGAAGGCTGCCTCCTTCCCTGTTTCCCAACAAGATGCCCTTTTACCTTCCTCCTACGTGCTTTTCTGTCATCATTCTTCCTGGCTAGAGCATACTTTTCCACTTTCCCACTGATTTAAATATTTGGGGTTTGGGTTATACCCTATCTTCTCACTAAATGAAACTCTTTTCTTTCTGTCATAACTCACAGGGTTCTCCTCTCTCTTGAAAGAACAACAGACAAATAAACCCAACTGCTGTTCTTTGAGTGCCTAAAATGTTGAAGATGTCCCACATAAGTTATACCCAAAAAATTCAGACAGATCTGTATTATCTATATACGGATTTTAAAATCTGAAGCTCAGAAAGGTCACTAAGTTGTCCCAGGTCACATAGCTGGTAAGCAGCGTGTCCAGGATTAAAATCCAAGTTTGCTTGTCTATGAAGGTCAAGGTTTCTCTTTCCTCATTTCTCCCTCTTCAAAGGAATTAAAGCAACTCCTATTTTTAAACATTTTCAGGATGGAAGACAAAGCCTAACATGCGTGTGGAGTCATCTCACAAGGGAGATGAGAGTGGTAACACAAGCCACTGAATCACCTGGTTGGAGCTCAGGACAGTCATAAACTGTGGTGTTGCACAGAACATCGAGTGACATCATGCCCTTGGGACCCACTTAACACTTTGTAATTGCGAAGACTCTGTGTCTTGTGGAAGGAGGTTTATTTGTTTGCTTTAAGGAGATGCTAACCTTTCAAGAATAGGTCAAAGAGGCAAGCCACCAAACAGGCACTGACTTAATATCCTTAGTGGAAGTTTTTCTCATTTGCTCAATGAATATGCTCTTTTGATCTTGCTGTAACTAAACAGGATTCTGAAACTTTAAATCACAATTTTATCAAACACAGAGTACAATATCCCAGAACCTTGAGCCCAGAAGGGACCTGAGAAATCATCTGATTCAATATTGTCATTTTGTCAACTAGAATATTGAGGTTCAGAAAGATTAAGGTACTCATCCTGACTTACACATACAGTTTACTATATGTATTTTGGCTTAAGTGGCCTGTTTTTAATATTCTCAAATACCTCCTTCTTGATGAGCAGACACAATACTTGGGGACAGAGACTACACCATAGGCTTTCTTTTATCTCACACTGTGGACTCATGGTAGATATATAATGTGGAGTAGTGAACTAGAGCTGTGGTCTCCAATGCCTGGGGACTGGTACCGGTCCATGGTCTGTTAGGAACCGGGCTGCACAGCAGGAGGTGAGCGAGTGAAGCTTCATCTGTATTTACAGCTGCTCCCCATCACTTGCATCACTACCCAAGCTCCAGCGCTTGTCAGATCTGCGGGTGCATTGGATTCTCATAGGAACATGAACCCTACTGTAAACTTCACAGGTGAGTGATCTAGGCTGTAAGCTCCTTATGAGAATCTGATGTCTAATGATCTGAGGTGGAGCCAAGGCAGTTAGGTAGTGCTGGGGAGTGGCTGCAAATACAAATTATCATTAGCAGAGAGGTTTGATTGCACAATAAATGTAACGCCCTTGAATCATCCTGAAACCATCCCCCTGCCCTGGTCTGTGGAAAATTTGTCTTCCATGAAACCAGTCACTGTTGCCAAAAAAGTTAGGGACTGCTGGACTAGAATTAAAGACAGGTAGTAGCAAATGTTTTAGGTTCTCTTTTTTGATGAAAATCATTACAAGGAAAAAATATTGTTAGCAAGGAAGTTTACTGGCTCTGCCAAAGCATAACAGATATAATTATATTCTGACTTGGAGTTCAACTATTAATAAATGGAGCACACCAGGATGTCACCCTAAGAGAATAGCCATTATCAAGGGAAACTATTTTGATTAGAATATGATCTCATCTTAGTAAATGTCTTGTATCTCTCCTGCCTGATTTTTGACATTAGAATGATTCCATAGATTCTACCACCTCTACTATTTATCCAATCAGAATCTTGTTGTCTTTCATCTGATATCTAAAAATTCTTCACTCTGTTCCTAGTCCACGTTCTCACAAATGCCTGATGCTTCGCTCTGTCCTACGGCCTCTGGCAGCTACTTTGTTTCTGACTTGACTTTGACAACTTGCTGCAGTCCTGCTTTCACAGGCTAGCGAAGGCAGAGCCCAGGGTCCCAGGATGAACAGTTGAAAAGGTGACAATTATTAATAGAAGAGAGTTATCTCTTCTATTAAAAAAAAGACACAAACAACAAATAAATTCCCAGATATTTTAGCAAGGAACAGCTCAGAAAGTATAAACTTAGCAGAAGGGCAGGGCTACACGTGGAGGTGGTTTTTTCATTCATTTATTTAAAAATTATTGACACTCACAAGATTGTTGGTGATATGTCGGTAAGATTGATAAGACAGTCCCTATCCACAAGGAACTGAGAGTAGAGTGAGCAAAAAGTCACTGTGCAGAGACTGGCTAGATTCTCAGCAATCCCACTTCTGCTGCCTGGGCACTTGAGGAAACTGCACTTCTCGGCTTCCTTTGCGTTGTTGGGTTGGGACCATGTGGCTAGATATGGCCAATGGAAAGTTGGCAGAAGAGATTTCTAGATCTGGCCTTAAAACAGAGCTCTCTCTTTGCAGTTCATGTGGCTGATCATGTGCAGTTCATGATGTGATCACGTAATCATGTTATGATGAAATCATATGGTAAGAGGTACATGGATCCTTGAGTCATTGCCTGGAGATGAGCTCCCAAGGAGAGTCACTCAATATTTGTTGGCTTGTGACTCGAGTGAGAAGGAAACCTTTGCTGTGTTAAGTCATTGAAATTTGGGTTTATTTGTTACCACAGCATCAACTGCTCTGTACTACACACGATTATAAAACAATGGAATTGCCACCCATTGAAATTCTTTTAAAATATTATACTGTCATGAAGGAGAGCAACTCTGTTTTCTTGAGGAGTTAGAGGATGCTTCCTACAAAAAGAAATATGTAAGGTAAGTCTTAAGAGACTCTATCCTTCTTCATTTTCATCTTTCTCATTTGGATTTTTTATTTATATATCAAAGCTCCTCTAAAATTGAAACAGAAAAAAGGATGCTAAAACTAGGAAAAGATTGTGTGTGAATTAATGTCTTTGGCCTTGTTTCAGCAATGAGTTCAGGAAGTTCAAAAGTCCATTTTCATGTGGAAGGAAATTATTAAATAGGTGATAATTATTACATGGAGACACAAGCTGAGAAGAAAGGGCATGAGACAGATCATCTCTGAAATTATACCTATTCTTTGGAGTCGGAGTAAAGTTAGGATAGGGTCAGAAACCTGTGCTTTGGAGACTTTTTAAAATTTGCTGTGAGTTTGATGTATTTCCCTCAAGGATGTTTATGTACAAGGAGCATTCTTAAGTGCACTGGCAGTTGGAGCCATTTGGTAAGAACAGACTTCCTGTTATAGCAGTTGAGTGGTGCAAGATGGGTCTAGTTTGGATTACTTAATTATCTTTTTTAAATTTAATAAGCCCTAATAGTCCAGGAAATTCCCAAAGCACTTTACAAACTTACTGAACACTCATCAATATTTTATGAGGTACTTATTAATATTATCCTCATTTTAAAGACAAGGAAACTGAGGCATAGAGAGTTTAAGATTATACATTGCATAAGAGTATACATCTGGCAAGTGTTAGAATGAAGATTTGAACCCAGGTTGTCTGGCTCTATATCCCAAGCACGCCACTGCTTTGCTAGGCTGTGCTGCTTTTGCTAAATTAATAATTGCACCAACAACAGCCATCATTTATTGAGCACTTACTATGTGTCAGGCGCTATTCCAAATGAACTACATGTACTGTCTTTTCAGTGCTCAAAGCCATTCTATGAGTAGGTATCATTGTAACTCTCATTGTGCAGATAGGCAGAGAGGGAGTGAGAAAGACATATCCAGGAGGCATTTAGTAATGAGGAGAAGCTGTGCTAGG
This sequence comes from Lepilemur septentrionalis, assembly GCA_963573855.1. NCBI lineage: Eukaryota > Metazoa > Chordata > Mammalia > Primates > Lepilemuridae > Lepilemur > Lepilemur septentrionalis. The sequence continues at coordinate 6,203 of CAUYMX010073524.1, read as the reverse complement.
ACTCAGGCAGACTTGGGTCCAAAGCTGTAGATGAGGTGCTGGATTTTTTAGGCCATGGATAGCAGAAAATGCCCTTGAAACCAAGAACCCCGTCTCCTATGCCCTTGCCTCTTTCTCCTTTTAGGTCAGTTAGGAAGGGGACAAGTCTTGGCTATTTTCTTGGTCTGTAGTAATTTTCTCTCCTTCTTCACTTATTGAAGCTCTTGATAATTCCTGAACTATAAATAAAAGTCCAGCTCAAAAGCCACTTTTTTTTTTTTAGTGAAAATAATGTCATTTTCCTAAGTTATAGCAAAGTGAATTTCCTTTTCTTTCATGTTTCATTAAAATTATTAAAAAACTACCAACAATTTATTCTTATAGGTGTTTTACTGGAAAAAACTTTTATACAATGACTTACTATCTCCCTTATCTTTTGCTTCATTGTCTTATTTTCTGGGTTTTAGCTTTAGCTATAAGACATACCTTTAAATAGCTTGCATTTGTAGTAAGCATCTGGTAATATATGCAAAACAGAGGACTCTGGGACTCTCATAATGATTTTTAACCCAGAGATAGGAGAGAAATGTTAGACGTGTTATGCATTTAAAGTGGCTTAATATTAAGTTATTGCAGATAGCACATTCATTATGCTGCAGTACTGCAAATAGTCTTTCCTCAAAAATTAGCTAATTGCATATATCAATATTTGTAATTTTAACACATTTTTTTCTTGGAATTTAATAAGGATTTTTGAAAACTACATAACATCTTCACATATGATAATTGCCTAAAATAAACTAAAGCCAACAACAGAACAGCATACACAATGAAAATAACTTAGAACATAGCTTACTTTTAACTTACAGAAGCATCTATGGAACAATTTACTCTCATTATGACACTGGATAATTCATTCTCCCTCTCCTAATCTGTTTTTTTCTTCTGCAAAATAGAGAAAATAATACCCATTCAACAAAGATTAGATGGGATTATTTATATGAAAATATTAAGCACAGTGGCTGACATAAAGTAGGAGCTTTGTTCAACTTCCCTCACTCCCTCCCTCCTTCCTCCTTTCTTTCCTTCTATCCTCCCTTTCTTCTCCCTTTTCTTCTTTTATGCACCTCTGTGCCCACTTCTTCTAATGAAATTAAGACTCAGACCCCAAAGATTACTTTGAGCAACAGCATGATCAAAATTCTGGACTTTCTATAATCAGTAGTAACTAAAAGAAGGTGTTGGCATCCCAGCCAGTAACAGTGTGGATATGATCAAGCCTGGACTAGAATTACTCCCATAACCACTATATTAGTTTTTGATTCCTGTATAAGTTATTGCAAACTTAGTGACTTAAAACAATACCCACTTATTATCTTGAAGTTTCCATGGGGTCAGGAGTCCAGGCATAGCTTAGCTGGGTATTCTGCTTAGGGTCTCACAGGAGTGCAATCAAGATATCAGTTGGGGGCGGCAGGGGGAGGGGTGGATTCTGGAAGCTTGTATGGTAAAAATTTGCTTCCCATCTCATTTATGTTGTTGGCAGAATTCATTTCCTTGTGGCTTATGAACAAAGGCCCTGTTTTTTGCTGGTTGCAAGTGGAGGCCCTGGAGGTGCCCACCATTCCTGGCCTGGCTGGGCTTCCTCAGCATGGCTGCTCACTTCCTTCATCCAGCCAGAAGGACACCCTCTCGCCGGAGGGAAGTCCCAGTACCTCTTTTGAGGGCTCTTGTCTGTTTAAATCAGGGCCACCCAGGATAATTTCCCTTTTGATTCACTCAGTATCAACTTATTTAGGACTTTAATTATATCTGCAAATTTCTTCACCTTTGCCATGTAACATAACCTAATCAAGGGAGTGACATCTCAGCACCTGTACTATGTTTGTTTGGTTAAAAACAAGTAACAGTCTCTCCATACTGAAAGGGAAGGGATTTTACAGGGTGTGAGTACCTGGGGGCAGGAAACATGGGGCTGCCCTGGGATCTGTCCATAGCAGCCAAATTGGGGGAGGTTTATTGCTGGTTACAAGTCAGAGATAGGCGTAAGAATCCCTGTATTCTCTTCTCATTGGCATAATTTTATTCAATTAACTGTATAACAAATGTAATTCCACTCAAGAAATTGTGTCTGGTAAACAACATATAGCATTTTAATTGGTAATGAGCAATTATTCACGTGCTCATTATTAATCATCTTTTTTCTCACCTTTACACAGAGTTAAGCTAATGGGGCCCATTAAGGATCTGCATTTATTTATTCACTCATTCAACAAATATTTATTGACCATCAACTACAAGCCAGGCAAAATTTAGGTGCTAGGGGTACGGTACCAAACCAAAAAGATTGGAAATAATCCCTGCCCTTATCACCCTTACATGTTAGAGGAGCAGACAGACAACAAAGAAGATGAATTAGTAAAATATTACATATAATGTATAACCATATGCATAGTTTGATTGTGGTAAGTGTAAGTGCTGAGAAAAAGAGGGGACATGGGTTGTGATTTTAGAAAGTTTGGGCAGGGACAGTGTCTCTAAGAAGGTCACCTGTAGGTAAAGGTCTGAAGATGTGAGGGGATAAATCTGGTGGCATTTGGAGGATGAGCACCCAGCAGGAAGAGGAGCAAGGCCAAGGCCCTGATGTTGAGATGTGCCTGGTGGGTCTGAGGCACAGCGAGGAAGTTGGAATGGCTGCGGTGAGTGAGCCAAGGGACTGTGTAGGAGACAGAGTGAGAGAGGAAACAAGAGTCGGATAGAGCAGGGTTCTGGTGGTCTTTGGAAGGAACTTGGTGTCCACCTGAGATGGCAGCCACTGGAGCATTCTGAGCAGAGGATTAACATGATCTGATAGGTTCTAACAGGTCACTCTGGCTACTGTGCTGAGAATAGACCAAAAGGAGTCAAGGGTGAGAGTGAGAGACCAGCAAGTGGATGATTGTGATAATCCAGGTGAGAATGAGAGATGACGGTGGCTTGAGCCAGCAGGAGAGGTGGTGAAATGGATTTATTTGAAAGACCATGGTGTATCATGGACTCCAGAATTGTGAATGCTAAAATCAGGGAAGGACCACTCAGTTCAGATTTAAACCAAAGTCACTTCTCTCCCAGGGTAGGATTCCTAGAGCTTGAGCCCATCCTTCAAAGTGAGGTATCACAAGGACGCAATAACATGCACTACATGTACTCGCCATCAAATTGGTACTAACTGATCAACACTAAGGTGCTCACGTGGTAGTAATACTCACTGGGTGCCATGATACACAAAGAGAATGAACATTTCTGCGAGAGCTCTGTTTTCCTGGGTCTAACTTAGTCCCGCTGTGTGCCACAGAGCAGAGTCTGGTTGGAAGGAGGGCTGCTTCCTAGGTCTGTCCCTTCTGAGCACCATGTTCTGTGCTACTGCTGTCAGTGGGATACATTCAATGCTGGTGAAGAGTAGAGGAAAGGGAATTTTAAACTCAGGAATTTACAAAGACAATAAAAACACACTAGTTTAACTGGTCATACTGTAGATTGGGTTATATATAATTTTACAGATAATTGTATCAATAATATACAAATGTATGGATAAATAGATATTGATATGTATTCCCCTTAAGGAACATACACTTGTATCAGCAGTGTGGTCATATTGCAAATGCCTGTCTCTCCTCGTCAGGGAATCCTTGGATCCCCTATTATCTTTCCAGGAAGTTGTTGCCTTTGGGTGCTCAAGAGTAATAAACCAGGTGGAAATTTTTCAATTGCAATGAGAGAACATTTAGTCTAAATGGCTCAAATAAGAAAGGGAAATTTACTGGTCCAAGTAACTGAACACTGCAGAGGTAGGACTGACCACAAGCATCATTTATGGTTCTCATTTTTCAGGAGGCCTCCAGCCCTGCCTCTCTAGATGGCCCTGGGCTCAGACCTCCAGTTCGTGCACTTGATCCCCAGGTGGCCCTGTTCATAATAGAAGCAGGTGCTAAGTTGTTCTAGGCTACGCCATATACCACAACCATAGGAAAAGAAGTCTATTTCCCCATACATATGTGCCTCAACCTACAATAGGCTTACGTACTGATAAACCCATAGCAAGTTGAAAATATTGTAAGTCAAAAATACTCTTAGTACACCTAACCTGCTGAACTTTATAGCTTAGCCTAGCCTGGCTTAAATGTTTTCAGAACACTTATATTAGCCTACATTTGGGCAAAATCATCTAACAGTAAGCCTATTTTATCATAGTTATAAAGAATTTTGAATCAAAATTCAAAGTACAGTTTCTACTAGATGCATATTGCTTTCACAGTATGGAAAAGTCGAAAAATCATAAGTTGAGACATTAGGAGTTGGCGGCTATCTGTATTTCCAGAACAAACCTCAGGGTGCCATGACCTGGACTAGCTCTATTGCCAGGAGAATGCAATGCACTGGTTAGTTTAGGCCTGGATTTCTTACTCATCCATAAAACAATAACTATGGCCAAGGGGTTAAAATAAGTCATTGGAATTTAGACAAATCTGGGCCCAGCCTGGAGCTGTGGGAGGGTGTGGACTATTTCCTACACAACAAGAAGTAAAGTAAGAATGGCAGTCTGGTAATTGGATGTAATCTAAGTGGAAGCTGCTGTCTGGTAGATGTCTCTAGAACATGCATAAATTCAAATAGTTTATATCTGGTTTGGCTTGGCAGAGAGAGAAGGCTATATATGCAGTGAGTGGTACAAGGACTTATGTGTCTGACGACTCTCCTTCCCAATAAGGCTTTCTTCCGCAGTTCTATCCCTGTGTCCACGACACCATCTACATCCTAAAACATTTGTTCACAGTAAATTCCTTTTCTACATGACAAAATGCCTGACAATATTCATGGAAGAGAAGGGCCTGCCTTTCAGAACAGGAATATGGTCATGTGTTTGGAGGTTGCTGCTAGGACCCCAGCCCAGAGCTGTATGCCATTTTTACCAATTAGGTGTTTATAATAAAATTGGAGAGTTTCATTGTTTTGACACTTAGTTGCCTTTTTAAATTCTTTGTCTCTGTCTCACTCTACTATTAGTTCTCTGTTGTTACCATAACAACTTACCACCAACTTAGTGGCTTAAACAACACAAATTAATTACCTTATTGTTTTGTAGGTCAGAAGTCCAACAGGAGTCTCACCAGGCTGTCAACCTAAAATAACAACAGAGATTATGACTCTCAAAATAAATGAGTGTATTTGGGAATGAGCAGAAGATTGCAGTCAGAATATGTGTGCTATCACAGATCCCAGGTATATTTGAGGACATTGCGTAAGGAGAAGCTTTTAAAGGCAAAAGGAGGAGTGCATGTAGGTTGCTTTAAATTAAAAAATCCCAAAACAACAAATGCTGGCGAGGATGTGGAGAGACAGGAACGCTCTTACACTGCTGGTGGGACTGCAAATTAGTGCAACCTCTGTGGAAAAGAATTTGGAGATTTATCAAAGAACTAAAAATAGAAATATCATTCGATCCAGCAATAGCATTATTAGGCATCTATCAAAAAGAGCATAAGACATTCTGTTATAGAGACATCTGCACCCCAATGTTTATGGCAGCACAATTCACTATTGCTAGGTCGTGGAAACAACCCAAGTGCCTGTCAATTCATGAGTGGATTATTAAAATTTGGTATATGTTTGCAATGGAATACTACTCAATTTTAAGAAATGACAGTGAGCTAGCACCACTTATATTATCCTGGGTTGAGCTTAGACCCATTATCCAAAGTGAGGTGTCACAAGATCGGAAGAATGGGCTCCACATGTAATTGCCATCAAATTGGTACTGACTAATTAACACTATGGTGCTCAAATGGTGGTGGTGCCCACCACGGATTCGGGAGTTGGGGGAGTAGACCCATGTCTGAGGGATGTGGTGAGCATTGTGAAGGGGAGGGGCATGCTTGAAATGTAGTTGGGATGGGAATTAGGGGTCTTAATGGGAGAAAGGAAATCTTCTAAAACTGATTTATGTGAATAGCTGTACACCTTGGTAAATTTACTAAAAATCATTTAATTGTTCACTTAAAATGGAGTAATGGCATGCAATGTAAATTATATTTCAATAAATTTGTCAAAAAAAAAACAAAAACAAAGAGAAGATTGGTGACAGGTGTTTAATGCAGGAGTTGACATCTGTTCATAGTGGAGGCCGTGTGTCAGGCAAGTGTTCTTGTACAGACGGTTAGCTGTCCTGTGTGACTCATGGAGCAAGC